>JAFMOD010001813.1:0-55788 GCA_019802435.1 Corydoras maculifer
ATTTTATGTGGAAAAACGTAAGCTACAGCCTCATTACGCCACACTGGCGTACTTCTGATTTCTTACACTATGCTTCCATCAGATGAAAGCTGCAGGCAGGTTTCTTACTCACCCCTCTACAGTTAAAAGGCTTATTTATGCCACACTGATCCTGGAACAGCCCATGGCGAACCGACCGAAGCTCTCCTTCTTCCCAAGTCGTCTTTCGGCGGGTTGCAAATCAGCAGACTCAGTTCAGGCGCCATAGCTGTTTAATCTCGGAATGTCATTGGTTGCTGTTCCTGCTCTTCAGGTCTTGCGACTACTCTGTATTGCTTAACAAAATGCCAGTCACACACGTCTCAACAGAAGGGCGGGACATCCGGAGCTTAAAAGGCTGCCTCTACAATGACAGAGGTAGTGTGCTTTCTGCTGCGTTCTGTTAAAAGAGATTTTAACTGCCTACTGACTTTAACCTTTTTAAATAGATTTTGGCGCTCGCTTCATGGAGGAAGTGTTTTTATGCACTTTAGTTCTGTCTCCCACGTGTTGTTTTGTACTGTCTGTAAAAAGAGTCTTTTGGAATAATTTAATGTCTTACGGACTAACAGAGCTGTTCTTATGTTAAACCAGTTACTCCACTAGATGGCGACGTGTTACAGTCTTAGTTTGTCCATTCAGCAGGTTTATGAGAAAGAAAACCTAAGATCCCTGAATATTTCACATTTTCGTTCTGATTTGTAAGCATACTTAGCATATCTTGCCATATGATGTAGGTTGTTAAAATTAAATTTAGATTAAATAATGATAAACAAAGTTCAACTTTTAAAAATATTTTTACCAGATTTTATTTGATTGCTGACCCTTAGTGTTACTCAGTCCCCTATTTCAGTGCTTCATGTTATTATTTTCCACTTAACCCTCCACTGGAGTCGCAGTGGAAAAATAAAAGTTCTGTGTGCTGGGCAGATACACCCAGGACTGGGCATCAATCCATTACTGGGCACACACTCACACAGACTATATAGGGGCAATTAAGAGCATCCTATTCACCTTAAATCCATGTTTTTAGACTGGGAGGAAACCAGAGTAAAATGGAAACAGAATTGGAACCTGGATCCCCAGCACGAGAGGCAGAGCTAATCCACTATGCCACCATGCCACTCTAAGTAACTACTTAATTAAATTAACTTTATTTATCTAGCACCTAATTTGTGTCATTTATAAGGTAGCTTATTTGCAGTATTAAGCAGTGAGTTATAGTTTCTAGGTTATTTATAGTAATTGACTGTTCTTGCTGCATACTGTATCCCAAAGCATAGACTGCAGTCTGCATTTTTAGCCTTTACAAGGCTTTTCCAAAATGAAAAAACCTTAATTTGGAGCAAAGTTGCTAAACAAAACTGCAGGAATTATTTAGTTTAGATTTAATTTATTTAATGAATCCAGGATACTGTTAGTGTACTCTGGATGTGTGCCAAAATAGCCATTAAATAAATAAACTCACAATGCCTGTATCTTCGTTTCAATCCTTAATTACAATAAACTAATTAAAACTAAATCCCACATATAAGTTATTAATAAATTTGCGTCTAATGAATTTTAGCAAGGCAAATTACATGCTGGTTATTAACAAAAACAATTATTTGCTAGGTATGAATTTTCATAATTATAAGCATTTGTGTATCTGAGCAAAGTATTGCCACATGAAAAAAACTCGTCGTGTGTTCAAAATAGCATTAGTTGTATTATCGACATCTTGATGCGTAGTTGGAAAAAAGAACTGAAAACGTGGTTTGTTGCCGAACACCTCTGCTGCAGCACAGGAGTGTAAGGTTTCCTTTTGTGCTTTCACATAATCCAGCCCGTCATTACTCACTCTAATTTTATACTGCAGCCTCCAAAGTTCAGAAAATGAGTGTTTAGTCTATTTACGCAGTTAAAATCTTCAAACATTTTAAAATTCTTATCTTGTCACCCAATAAAATAATGAGTACTCAGATCTTTTCCTAATGCCTTCTCACCATATCCCTTTTCTTTATGCTCTATTTATCGAAAAATCAAAAAAAAATTGATCTTTGATCAGCAAAGACCATTGGTATTTACTAAAAGGGCAATGTGCTGGACGCAAAGGCTTTTATGTCTCCTGACAAAGTGCAGTTTTTCTATTTTTTAAAGTTAATTTATAAGATTGGTTGATACTAGTCTATTGTTCTTTTTTTTCAGTGGTATATGTGACTGCACATATTGCAGACAAAACTTAATTGAATGCTGGTAATGGGTCATTATACATTTCATTGATTGGTTCTTATTAACTGTATAATTATTTTTTAATTCTTTGGGTTTTTTTAGTGTGTTATTAATTCTTATGCTTATTAAAAAATACTCTACAATTACATTAACCATTCTATTTTTTAGCCACTGTGTTTTTATTGTAAAAGGAGAAGCACCAAACCCTCTTTAACTGTTTAGCAAATTTCCTTAAAGTTGTCTTATAGGTAATTGCCTTAGAGTTATGATTTTTCTCATGGTGTGGACCATTCATTCATTCATTCATTCATTCATTATCTTCGCTTCATCCTACATTAGGGTCACTGAGTCATTCCCTATGCCAAGGGGAGAACGTTTTTAGGTGCTGGGCAGATACACCCATGACAGGGTGTCAATCTATTAATGGGAACACTTCATATTAAGCAATTCAGTTCATTAAATTTACCTTGAATCCATGTGAATTTTGTCTGTGTATATGCTATTTTAAAAATGCATTTTATATTAATCACTGGCAACATGGGGCGGCACGGTGGCTTAGTGGTTAGCACATTCTCCTCTCAGCACTAGGGATTTCCGGTTCTAATCCCCATCTGGGTGGAGTTTCCATGTTCTCCTCGTTTCCGCGTGAGTTTCCTCCGGGTTCTCCGGTTTCCTCCCACAGTCCAAAAACATGGATCAAGTTAATTGAGTTCTCCAAATTGCCCCATAAAGAGTGTGTCTGTGTGAGTGAGTGTGTGCCCAGTAATAGATTGGCGCCCTGTCCTGGGTGTGTCATGGGGAACCCCACCGCGACCCTAATAGACGATAAAGCGGGTGATAATGAATGAATGAATTGGCAACATGAAACATAAACTTCCTTGACTAAGACTAAAAAAAAATATTACAAATAAATCTACATTATCTTCTACTTATTCTTATACTAGGGACAAGGGTTGTGAGGGGGGGTTCCACATGCTCATTCATGGGAGAATATTTTGTGCGCTGTGCAGATACACCCAGGGCAGGATGCCGATCCATTGCATTGGACTGTGGGAGAAAACCATAGAATCCTGGTGAAAACCCATGTGGACTGTGGGAGGAAACCGAAGAACAAGGAGGAAGCCCACACAGACATGGAGAAAACATGGAAACTTTACCCAGATCGGGATTTGAACCTGGATCCCCAGTGCTGAGGGATGAACATGCTAACCACTAAACCACCATGCCACCCATGGTGGGACCAATAAAGGCATGTCTTATCTTAATAAATGCTTGTGCAACAAGCATGCATTTTCCAATCAGTCCTGAGCAGACATTTGCATGGTACTCCTATCCATAGTGTAACTCTGTAACTATACACATGAATAAATTAACACACACATTTATATATAAGAAATATGACTTTATAAGTAATTCTACTCACACAACTTCTATAACTTCAGTATACTTCCTAACTTGCGGAGGACATGGGGCTGTTGGTGATAGTCTTTTTTTTAGCCTCCCACACAAATTCAATTTAAGAGTTTTTAAAGTATGCTTTAAAACAGTGTTTAACATTTGTGTATGGTAAACAAAAATAAATGAGTTCATCCTCATTGTGCTGGGGATAAAAAGTTATACAAGTGTCTGCTTTGCAAATGAAAAAGAATTATGCTCTGGCATCTAATGTTTATTTCCAACTGAAACATTTTTCCTTCACTAATAAAAAGTAATATAGTGTGGATCTGTAATAAATGTGGCTATATTTACAAGCTTGTAAAGTTATGTTTGTATACAACAGAATAAAGTATTAGCTGCAACATTAGACTTTGTACAGTATCTTCATGGGTTTAAAATAAGATTCTTCTAAACCTGTGGGTTTCATAATCATCACTCAATAAGGTGTATGCATTTATTCTTACATCTTCATTTGCATTGAATGCTAAAATATACTTTTGAACAAGACTTGAAAGGAAAATATTTAATAACCAGAGAATCATTGTAGTCATTAGAGAATGCATTAAACACTGTTTTCCCAAAGCCTAGTTTAAAACCTTTTAACATTTTGTTGCTTATATGGCTGCGAGGCATTTTCAATTATGTCTTTACTATATACAACAAAAAATCCTGTCTTAGCAGTCCTTAAATTTGCAGTCAGGATTTGAGGGGTTTCATGTAATTTACCCATTGTGTTGCCATGACAACAGCAGTATCTTTATGAAATTCACTGAATTTACTGCCCTCCATTAAAGGCTGTTTAACAAAAGGCCGGAATAAGTGAAGTATTGAAGCAATAATGACTGGATGATCTCGTATAGCAGTGAATAGGACAAATGTGGGATGAAAGAATGTTTTTAGAATGGAATATTTGCAAGTTGTTGGAGGAGGAAATGGGTGGGTCGGTGTGAAGGTCACAAGTAAAAGGTTACTACAAGGCTTCTCAGCTGTTGTTTGTGTTTTGTTTTGGGTTTTTTTGTTTGTGTATATGTTATTTTAAAAATGTTTTTATATTCATTTTCAATTTTATGTAAAATTTAATATTAATCACTGGTAACATAAAACATAAACTTCCTAATATTAATTTCTTTTATTATAAATAAATTATTTTTGTAATTAATTAAAAGAAAAATACTTGAGATGATTTTCATCATTTAATTATCTTCCGGCGGCACGGTGGCTTAGTGGTTGGCACGTTCGCCTCTCAGCGCTGGGGATTCCCGGTTCGAATCCCCATCTGGGTGGAGTTTCCATGTTCTCCCCGTGTCTGCGTGGGTTTCCTCCGGGTTCTCCAGTTTCCTCCCACAGTCCAAAAACATGGATCAAGTTAATTGAATTCTCAAAAATTGCCCCATATAGAGTGTGTCTGTGTGAGTGAGTGTGTGCCCAGCGATGGATTGGCGCCCTGTCCTGGGTCTATCTGCCCAGCGCCCGAGACGTTCTCCCCTGGATGGGCATGGGGAACCCCACCGCGACCCTAATAGAGGATAAGCGGCAGATAATGAATGAATGAATAATTATCTTCCACTTAATGTTAATGGGTTGTGAGGGAGGATTCCCATGCTCATCAATGGGAGAATTTTTTGGGCACTGGGCAGATACACCCAGAGCAGGGTGCCAATCCATTGCCGGCACGCACTTGCGCACACACACACTATATGGGGCCATTTAGTGCAGCCAATTTATTTTAAACCATTGTTTTTGGACGATGGGAGGAAAACCATAGAATCCTGGTAAAAAGACGTGGACTGTGGGAGAAAACCCACATAGGCATGGGGAGAACATGGACACTCCACCCAGATAGGGATTTGAAACTGGCGCCCTATTGCTAAGAGGCGAACATGCTAACCACTAAGCCACCATGCCGCCTCAAATTTTAACCTGTAGGCATAATATCCCTGAGTCTTTCCTTTTCAATTTAATTAATATAACTTACAGTTAATGGCTTTGCTCAAGGTGTCAACAGTTAAAGTATCTGACTTCAATCCTGTAGGTTCACTACTATAATCAACTTATGCTTCACTGGAAGTAACTAGTCTACGCCAAGTTCTAAAAACCAGGAGGGCAACTTTTGTTTAGGAAATTAACAAATTTGCTGTAGTGTAAGAAAACAGTTATGTAGATATTTTAACAGTTTAATAACAAAGGCAGCATGAATCTGAATGTGTACACTGACTCATTATATTCTAACTTTCTTTTTTCTAGTTTGTATTTAATAAAGCTTACAATGCCACTGTACTTTACCTGCAAATTATTTGGATTTATTGACATTAGGGGAAAGAGACAGGAAAGAGTGAAAACTTTGGAGTTGAAATTAAGCTACTTCTTATCTTCAGAGGCGAGTTCTCCTGATGATTAAATGCAAGCAGAAGCCTTTGATGGGATTAATATGTCTTTAATTAATGAAATTGTGCACATGCAAGGGTGCACATGAAGATAAAATGTTATAAAATGACTTTTTCATTTATTGATTACAAATGTTTTTCGTTTTATCCTAAATGAATTTGGGTTATACACAGATTCGTTTTACTCTTTTTTTTTTTTTTTTTTTTTATAATCAAAGCAAAAAACACGCACGTCAAGCACGTTGAAGACTCTGGCTGTTTGACTTTCTGTAATGGTAGCTTGTGTCTGCACTGTTAAGATCAAATATCAAAACAATCAGATGCTGGTATGAATAATTTACAAGACTCTTATACATTTACTGAACAGCTCTGAATATGGCTCTGCTCAGGTAATTAAAACTGTGAATAAATCTTATCTGTCTTTAATATATTAATATATATTATATATTAAAGCGTTGTGTGCCAAATTAATAAATAAAATAGTAAACTCTTTTAGAGAGTTTAAAAATGATAGTATTTAGATGTATTGGTGTACAAAAAATAAAGGTAGGCATTACCTGATGACAAAAAATGGCTTGTATATATAATAATCTATAGTTTATAATGATCTATATGGAACCTGGGACAGCACGGTGGCTTAGTGGTTAGTTTCCTCCCACAATCCAAAAAAAACATGGATCAAGTCAATTGAGTTCTCCAAATTGCCCCATATAGAGTGTGTTTGTGTGAGTAAGTGTGTGCCCAGCAATAGATTGGCGCCCTATCCTGGGTGTATCTGCACAGCGCCAAAAACGTTCTCCCCTGGATGGGCATGGGAAACCCCCCCGCGATCCTAATATATAATGAAGCGAAAGATACTGGATGGATATATGGAACCTTTTAGATGAACTTTCCCTCCGGAGATTAATAAAGTATTCTGATTCTGATTTTGTCAACCTACTTTCGAGTTATTTTTGAGATCTTGCACAATTTTATTGTAGATAATTAGGAACTGTCAGGTACAAATTTACAATCTTGTTTATTTGTGTGTGGTGGGGCTTTGCTCAGATCAGATTGATTGTGTAACCTTCATCTGTGTAACTCCACAGCCTCACACCCTGAGTTTCCTCATTCGAGTTTTTTGGTCACTGTTTGCTATGCTATAAATTACATGACGAACAGATTGTGTGGCTTCTTATTCAACTATCACACTAAAAACTCACTGTTCCTTATCTTTTCTTCTTTTTAATACAGAAATCTCATTTAAATGAGATACATTTAAAAGAGAAAAACATTTAAAAGATTTTTTATAGATTATGTGACTCTTTGTATCATCCTCAATGACTCACTAACTCATCAATAAATTAATAAATTCTACTTGCAGGTTAGTGTTATATGTCTTATAAAACTTATATGCACTATACAAATATGGTCTGTTTTATAAATAACATATTTTTTATTACAGCAACAAAAAAGTGAACTTTTACTCAATCCAACTTGTGCCAGGGCTTAATTAATTCAGCACCCTACTTTCTTGTCTCCATTACTTACGCTTGAACCAATTTTTCTTCACATGGCTCATAACTTCTATTCATATGACTCTAATTACTCTCAGGAAGAATCATATCAGAAGTCAGTTTCTTTACTTCCGAGCCTAAAGGGTTTTTTACCATATGCAACCTTTTTTAGTGCAATAAAACCATGTCATCACAGATCTTTAGGGCATTTATTTTCTTAAGAGATGCATAAAATGAATGATCTTCCTGGATTTGCATTCTTGGTGATGGAATATTCCTCTTTTTAAATTTTTTTCTCTTAAGACAATATCTCAAATTTGACTTTTAGTGAGGTTTCAAACCTTTCTTAAAGATTATTATAAAACTTTAACCAGTGTAGTCTTTTAGAATCCATACATTTTTGATATATATATTAACTATGTCTTCCAGGATAGAGTCGAAAGTGGATCACCAAAGCTGAGAGGCAGATGCGCTAACCATTATGCCACGTGCTGTCCTCTTCTCATTCTAACTGATTAAAAAATATATTTTTCAACTTTATGGGGGCTGGCAGCACGGTGGCTTAGTGGTCTGCCTCTCAGCGCTGAGGATTCCAGGTTCAAATCCCAATCTTGATGAAGTTTTCATGTTCATGTCCATGTGGGTTTCCTCTGGGTTCTCTAGATTCCCACAGTCTAAAAACTTGGATTCAAGGTAAATTGAATGCTGTAAATTGCCCCCTGTAATTTGTGTGTGTCTGTGTGAATGACCATGTGCCCAGCATTAGATAGGCACGCTGTCCTGGGTGTATCTATCCAGCGCTCGATACGTCCTCCCCTGGCTGGGCATGGGGAACCCCCCGTGACCCTGGTAGAGGATTAAACGGAAGATAAAGAATGAATGAATATATATTTTTTTCTATTTGGACTAATTTATGTTTAAATATATTAACGTATTACAACATATAACATATTACATTACATATTATTAACATATTAATATATGATATCAAATTTAATGTTATTTGTTTCTTTTTCTATTTTTTTCTAATTATTTAAATAATTGTAAATGATTAATATGATGGCATTTTAGTGCAGTGGTAAACAATCTTACCTCATAACAAAAAAGTCTTGGGTTAAGTTCCTAGAGAGGTTAAACAAGATCATTTTTGTCTAGAGTTTATATGTTCTCCATGTTGTAGTGTGGGTTTATATATCCAGTTTCAGTCCATTTATAATAAACATGCTATTTCGTAACTTAAAAATATTAATTTGCCCATTGGGCTGGCAGTCTGACAACTTACCGCCTGGCACACTACAAGTGTTATAAAAGGCTGCAGAACCCCCTGTAACCCTATTTAGTATAAGCAGCTTAAAAAATTATGAAAAAATAAATATATATTTCTTTTAAAATGCAGTGGAGTAGAAACAGAAAAATAATAACCCCTAAATTAAACCCAAATATTTTTAAAACTGTCTTTTAGTATATACAGTATTCAAGTAAATGTATTGACTTTTACCACTCAATTAACTACCTACCACAATCGATTCTTGTCACAGAGAACTAAATGTTTGTTTTTCACCTAAAATCTAGACACATCTAGCACAGCATACAATAACACTGTCATTTGCACTTGACGCTCCAAATCCCCGGCAGCTCTGTCTGTAGCCTTGCCTTTATAATTGACACACGGCTTTAACTATCTAAAGATTTCACAAAAACCCATCCTTACATATTCATTCTTAACAACAGCAAGAGGATCAGAATTTTCTTGACTGAACAGACTACTCAGCCACCAGTTAAAATCCTCTCAGCTTTACTACTGCAATGTGCACACATATATATATGGGTGGCCAAGCGTGTTTACCTCTCAGTGCTGGGGATCCTGGCTTGAATCCCTATATATATATATATATATTCATTCATTATCTCCCGCTTATCCTCTATTAGGGTCGCGGTGGGGTTCCCCATGCCCATCCAGGGGAGAACGTCTCGGGCGCTGGGCAGATAGACCCAGGACAGGGCGACAATCCATCGCTGGGCACACACTCACTCACACAGACACACTCTAAACGGGGCCAATTTTGAGAATTCAATTAACTTGATCCATGTTTTTGGACTGTGGGAGGAAACCGGAGAACCCGGAGGAAACCCACGCAGACACGAGGAGAACATGGAAACTCCACCCAGATGGGGATTCGAACCGGGAATCCCTAGCGCTGAGAGGCGAACGTGCTAACCACTAAGCCACCGTGCCGCTATATATCTATCTATCTATCTATCTATCTATCTATCTATCTATCTATCTATCTATCTATCTATCTATCTATCTATCTATCTATCTATATATATATATATATATAGATAGATATAGATAGATAGATATATAGCGGCACGGTGGCTTAGTGGTTAGCACGTTCGCCTCTAACCATAGTAAATATATATATAAATAATCTGGTATTAATCAGCCAGATTAATACCCCAACAACCTAACCACTGCCCAACCCCATTACTACAGTACATATATATACTATATGTACTGTAGTGAATGGGGTTGGTCAGTGGTTAGGGTGGTGGGGTATTAATCTGGCTGAAGGTTAAAATCCTAGCTTTACTGAAGATACCAATGTGAGCCCTTGAGCAAAGCCCTCCCCAGCCATCAAGTTGGGATACTTTTTAGTCACTTTGTATAAAAGCGTCTGCTAAATTACCAAATATAATGCAATGCAAATGTAATATATGACCATGGCTTTTTATGCAGTGGCACGGTGGCTTAGTGGTTAGCATGTTTTTCTCTCAGCACTAGGGATTCCCGGTTCGAATCCCAATCTGGGTGGAGTTTCCATGTTCTCCCCGTGTCCGCATGGGTTTCCTCCGGGTTCTCCAGTTTCCTCCCACAATCCAAAAACATGTATCAAGTCAATTGAATTCTCCAAATTGCCCCATATAGATTGTGTGTGTCTGTGTAAGTGAGTGTGTGCTCAGCGATGGATTGGTGCCCTGTCCTGGGTGTATCTGCCCAGTGCCCGAGACGTTCTCCCCTGGGTGGGCATTGAGAACCCCCCGCGACCCTAGTAGAGGATAAAGCGGAAGATAATGGATGGATGGACTTTTTATGCAGAAGTTTGGGTACACTGGCCAAATGAATGTATAGTTACTTATCTAAACTCTTTCACAAACACATTCTAATGCAGCTACTATTTAAATGTAACGAAGTTCTCCCCTGGATGGAGCGACCCTAATATAGGATAAAGCTGACGATAATGGTTGGATGGATGGATGGATTGGGGAAAATACATAAAAGAAGAAATGCCCAGTAGAATAGTGAAGGCACATTGGATATTTTGTTAAGCTAAAATGAAAAGTATGCAAAAAATGATCCCTAGAAACGTTTTAACTTTGTCAAGATTTACAAGCAGACTACTTTAGATAGATGCACATTCGTGTGTGTGTGTGTGTGTGTGTGTGTGTGTGTGTGTGTGTGTGTGTGTGTGTTCATCAGGCGATACACGACTTGGCATCAGACATTAACCTGGTGGCAGCAGGCATGTGAGGAGGAGTTGGATGGGAGGTGGAGGGAGAAGTGATCCAGATCCGGGGACGACGCTCTCCTCCTCAGTATCCAGACAGCATTAAGCCGCGCCCACAAACGGAGCCTGTTATAGCTGCTGATCGCTGCAAGCAGACGGTCGTTTCGAACCGCGGGACCGGACCATGTCTGCGGCCGCTCGGAGGTAGGGATGGAGTTCCGCGTGTGGGGGACCATCGCCCTACTCAGCGCGTGCTGCTGGTACAGGCTGCCCGCACTCGCCGAGGTAAGCCAGCATCTCACCCAGTGCACGGTACACACACACACACACACACACACACACACACACACACACACACACACACAGCACTGCTGATGCTTCATTTCTATCCACTGAGTCCATTTCAAACATTCAGATGCCATCGTTGTACCATGTTTGAGCATCATGCGCACCGTGACGTTTCATGCTGCAGGTTTTTACTACACCGCCGTCTTCATTCATTTCAATGCAGATTCAGCTGACTGTCATTGTTCAATAAAAGCACAGAAGGGTAACAGGCGTCGCCGCCACCCTCCGGCAGGGAAACGTGCCTGCTGATGGTGTAGTAAGAAGCTGTCGAGTAAATAACGGATTTGGTTATCAGTGAGCATCATCATCTTTACTTTAAATAATTCTTTAGTAATAAATTCAATACATTTGTCTTATAGCTGACATAACGGTGCTTTTATAATAAGCACAGGTGTAAGAACTACCACAGGTTTGAATATGGGACAGTAACGTTTATGTTGGTGGAGGCTTTACTATGTTTAAAAAATTATCTATCATTGATCTTTATATAAATAGATTTTTTTAAATCAGGAGCAGTTAGAGGATGAATGTGAGTGACTTTATATGGAATAATTGCAAAGCTGTGAGCTCGCTTTTCTTTTGGTGCTGCTGTACCATTTATGCTTTGTTATGAAAGCCTTCGTTCAAAACATTATAAGAGACAAACTCATATTCATACACATTTTTCATGAAGCTAAGTTTGTAACAAATTGATTTTGATGCAATGAATAAATAGTTTAAATAGTAAAAATCTTTGCAAAAAATTCTGCATACATGACCAATTATTCATTCATTCATTCATTCATTATCTCCCGCTTTATTTATTTATTTTTTTATTAGGGTCGCGGTGGGGTTCCCCATGCCCATCCAGGGGAGAACGTCTTGGGCGCTGGGCAGATAGACCCAGGACAGGGCGCCAATCCATCGCTGGGCACACACTCACTCACTCAAACACACTCTATATGGGGCAATTTTGGAGAACTCAATTAACTTGATCCATGTTTTTGGACTGTGGGAGGAAACCGGAGAACCCGGAGGAAACCCACACGGACACTGGGGGGAACATGGAAACTCCACCCAGATGGGGATTCCAACCGGGAATCCCTAGCGCTGAGAGGCGAACGTGCTAACCACTATGCCACCGTGCCGCCCTACATGATCAATTAGTTATTCTAAAAAATCTCAGTGAAAAATATTAAAATGCATAGGTATGCTTTTTACTTTAGAAAAATGACCATGTTCCTAATTCTTTCACAATAACAAAACAAATATTAGTTGTTTTTGACTTTTTAAAGGGTAGAAACAGAAGAACAAAACCTTCTGGTTGTCTCTTTAAAATCGAAGTATAGATAAATGAAATAAATAGGATCGAGTCATTGTTTAGAAAGTCTTTAGTTCACCTCAAGTTTTACACAACAGGACAGCTGTATTCAAACAGCTGTTGGGGCGGTGAAACTACACCACTATGGGAAGATATTAATGAGTAATATGCCTTCTGTGCATCACCTCATAGAGTGCTTGCTCTTCATTATGCTGATTCTAACCTACTAACAATGCTTTGAACAATTAAGGTTTTCATTTATGATATATTATAGGGAGATGTCTTCACCATAATCTATTTTCTAGTTTCATTCTATGATTAGTGGTTCTTTTTTTTAGTAATTAAACCAGCTTTTCATTTTACATTAAATTAAAAGTAAGCAGTAGGTTTGTTATGAAATGTTCTAGCCATGTTGAACAGCTATTGTTAATTTTCAGCTGTTATGGTCGTAGCTCCGTTTCGAGTCTGTGTCAACTGTAACTTCACGTTTTAGTTTTGTGAAAATGACATATCACAACACATAGCTGAGGGTGACAATTCAATCAGTGTGTGGAAATTGCCACATTTGAGACAAACATTTATTTATTAAAATAATTTTTCTCAGGTGTATTTTCTTGCTCCTGGGATGTACACAGCTGCACAAGCCAGTGTTGGCTGGTCTCAGCTGTTGCTGGATTGCATGAGTGACAGACACAATTATGGATTTAACTGACCACAGAGTGTTGACGTGAGCACAAATATCAATTCACAAATGAGTCCTGTTATCTCTATGTAACACAATTTGTTTGATGGTGCCTTGCCTGGACCTGAGAGCACTAAGGCACCTGTAAATTAGTAGCCTTATTCCGGTTTTATTGTACTTGTGTGCAGCTGTGGCAGATAGAATAATATAAAACAGATGTCTATTGTAACAAACTCAAATTGAGATAAATTATTTTAAATGTTACACCATAGTTGTATAATGCAACCCAAGGACAAATACAAAAGTCAATTAGAAATGCTGAACTTTTCCCACCCAGTTTAAATTACACAGCATGATTGAAATCTCTTTTATTGAGATATTTAATCAGGTCCACTGTGTTCTGTAGGATAATCCGGTGAACCCAATTAAACTACTTATCATGTCTGTTACATTTTTAATAACCCATAAAGATGAATATTATTGGGGTTTTTTATAAAACCAAAACGTAATATTATTAAGTTTTGGTTTTATGATTTTCACTAAATCACAGGTCATAAAAATGTTTTCCATCACTTTTATTATTTTTTTTCTGTTATTACACATTTTGTTTGGTCAGTGTTTCAGCTAAGGTTGCAAACAAAGTCCATTAACCCAATTCTGTTGTGGCTGATATAGCATACTGGAGGGAACATGCAGGCATTTCACTTTTCAGGTTTAACTACCATATGTAGACTAGAAAATCTAAAAAAGAAAAGAAAAAATCTTAAAGGCAACCAAGAATTGACCCTCGGTGCTCTGTTCTGTCTCATTTTCCACCAAATTGAGTGGCAACTAACAGTCAGTTATGATGCCAAAGATATAACACTAAAGTTGTCATGCTGCTTTTATACAAATTATACAAATTATATTTTTCTAAATCTAATTCAAATTAAAATTGTATTTAACTTTACAGCCATGTAAGACTGAATAAAAAATTACATTTTATAAAAAATAAACAAATAAATCACAGAACTATTATTGTACTTTGATTGAAATTTGTATGTTCTCCCCATGCTAGTAAGTAAACTGGTTGTGCTAAATTGGCCATAGGGAAGAAATGTATGCTTCAATGTAATTTTGGGAAAATGTTCAGGTTGTTTCATCATCTTTTGTCTTATGAGTTCTGGAAACTCTTCAGCACCCATGGGACCCTGATCAGGATAAGTGGATTAAATAATAAATGAATGTTGACAAGAGTGACCAATAAATCATTAATCTGAGCTTACTTCATATAAAAGGAAAGCAAACATCTAATATCTGCTAAGTCAACATTCAGTATCAGACCATTTCTGACCAATCAATATCATATGTCTAAGCATTTTTTTAAAAAAAAAATCATAATTAAATATCCCCATACTGCTTTTAGTCAACCCCCATCCAGTGGTGGTACCTTTGCAATGTTACCAGAACTGTTTAGCTCCTTAGACATGTATGTGACTAATTTGTGTTTAATATATATATTGTGTGCAAGTCACACAATACCAGTGATAGTACCAGTCAAAAGTCTTCCACACATTGTCTATCTTATGTGTTCACATAATACTCAATCAGCACTAAAAAACCCTCACAGAATTTATGTTTCACTGCATAGCTTACTATAAACCACCACCCAAATTATGCCTGTTCTATGATGGTCCTGACCAATAGAGAACAGAGCACCACCAGGGGACTAACAAAAACAGATTTATTACAGTCTCTACTTGTAAATCCATCTATATATTAAGTGAAGACAATGGAGCAAGAAGGCGATGTGTCCAAACTTTTGGCCGGTGTTGTTAGTATTTTTCATGTGCATTCCATGCTTAATTGTATTATCATACAACTTATTCATAGTTCGTTATCTGCATCCTTCATGTGGTAAAATGGCATTATTGTTATTATACAAATATGCAAGTGTACAGCTAGAACTTAAAACCAGAGGTTTTTAATTAGTTTGATTCAGAGTCAGTTTTTTGCTCTTTATTGTTATAGTTTTCCACAAGTAAAGAACAAAGGAATAGGTCATGTATCCACATTTAAAAACCCTACTGCATCACAAACTAGGACCACCATTCTACTTTTATTAGGCCATATAGAACAAATTATGTTAAGCCCAACAGGAGCAAGCTGGATATTTCTTGTATTATTTCCTTTTTTATTGATCCCTATGTATCAAACAATGCTGGTACATGCATATCATAGCACAATATTTACCTCCACTGCTTGTTTAGAAGTAGAGGTAGAATTACTCCAAACCAATTTAAGTACAAAAATGAAGTACATCTTTGGTTTTTGCTTTTATCAAAATATAAATAGCTTTTTTATAGATTAGCTTTTTTCCTTGAACCAATTCAAAGCTTTCTCCTTTTGAGATAATATTTTTTATTATTTCTTGTCATTATTATTACATATTTGGGAATTCATATTTTATGCTGTAAGCTAAGAACTCTTGCACTTTGTGAATCATAAACATCATCTTATCACTAGCATCTAAAATAGTTTTTTCTTAATGGTTTCCTATTTGGTTTATTACTCTGATTTTCTTTTGTCCTTGTACTTTTTTAGGGATCGCAATTCAAACTTCAACAAAGTAAATTCTGTCTACATATACTAATTATGATTTTGAAATAGATTATTTTATAATTATGATCATGATTATTTTGCTTCTTACCATCTTGTTTCATTAAACTTTGCCCAACATTTCTCAATACAACAGTTCACTTATAAAAATGTGTTAAAATGTAATCCTCTGTTTAAATTGGGTGCGTTTTTAAATGAATGTCCTTTATACATACACTATTTCCACATGGTCTCTATCAACTTGTATAGCTATATAAGCACGGAGGTGTACATATTTCCCAGCTGGATCAGCTCTTGTACTGTTTATGAACCACATTTTCACTGCATCAAGTACACGTTTACCTTCAGGTCCCCCACAAAGAATTTTTAAGAAGTCCGAGGGCAGATCTGGACTGTATTGTGGATAAAACCATAGAACAGGCAATTTTTCAAAACATCTAAATCTACATTATGAATGATATCTATAAAACACTGCTTTTTAGGAAAAGGCTTCATTCTGTTTAACTGCCATATTACCAATTAATGCAGAGTAAAAATGATCTACATCTAAAATGTGCAAAATTAAAAATTTATAAGACAAAACCTGTTATCATGCCTGAATTTTGCCAGAACTCTGATGGTCTTGTCTGCGTTGTGTGGGAGTAGACACAGAATGTACTGCTGTTAAAATGTGTGTCACGTCTTAAAAGATATAACTCAGCTTTTCTGGAAAAATAGGCAGCACCTCATGCTAAACAGCCTGTTGTTTAATTCTGACAGCTTCTCACATCTGAATGATTTGTATATCTTTTCTTTCTGCAGACGACAGGTGATGATAGCTATCTAAATGCCGTTCAAAATACAGGTGAGTAAACAGCATCTAAGTGTTTGAGTAATTGTAACATATGCAAATGGATCATGCAAAATTATTGCTTGTTACTATCAGGAATTGTAAGACTGTAGATCAGAAGTTGATAGCAAAGACGGTGGAATATAAATGATTCACTAACCGTCTACAAGGCTTCTTAATATGACATGTACTTGCCATCATTGGCTTATTCTGTTGCTAGTAATAAAACATCTGGCAGGTTGATGAAGGCAGCTGCCCCATAATGGGTTCTCATGCTGATTTCTATCAGAGTTTCTATTTCTCTTATACCCCCTGAAATTCCCCAGAATCAATCTCATAATGCTAATGACTCCCAATGCTTTGATGTCATTGCATCACGACTGATAAACAGAGCCACAGGGCTCAGTCAGTCAGAAGCCTGCTTTAGGTCTGGGAAAGATAAGCCTCAGATTGAGTTGTTTAGGCTTTGGCACACTCGACTCTAATAAAAACGTGTCTCTGAAGGACTTTAGCCATGAGCGATACTTACTTATACTAACACCTTCACACACCAGTAAAGTAAGTCTAGATTAGAGAGAAAAGTCATTTGAATATATTTGCAGCAAGTTGAACAGATGATAGCACATGGCCTTATTTTTTAGTGATTTATTTTTCTCAAAATTTTAAAATACTATTTTACAAAACAAAATGTGTTAACCTACATATACTCACTGAGAAAATAAACAAAGCGTGAAATTTATGCAAGATACAAATGTTTGCATCTTATCCACTTACCATTGACTACAAATGTTGTATAGTTCCTACTAGTTATATGGGGTGCTATATGTGGCTTTAAAAGGATGTTTAAATTCCTACAGAATTTGATTTGAAAGATAACAAATGTATTTTCGGTCACCATGTTTTCTTTTTTCTATGCATTAACAAAATTATATATTAGATATACATTTAATTATTCTAAGCAACAGAAGCAAGATGCATGTGTTCACTGCAAAATTACATTCTCATTAATGTGCAGTTGTCACTTTGATGCAATGACACAAAATTCATGCTTGCACACCTACAGGCGATGACCCATATTAAATCGATATTATAGAGAGAAAATTGATTATTGTTGGATGGGGTAATGAGAAGCCCTGGTGCTCAGAGCTGAGAGTAAATTGGTTTCCGGATGCAACCCAGATGCTTTGAGTGCATCATATGATTTCTGCAGCCATTCGTTCTACTGGCGCTGTGCCATCAGCATGGGAGTGGATTAAGAATTACAGAGGAATTATACCACAAACTCCTGCTTTAACTTTTTCTGTCTCATCTGGCTGTTAACAAAAAATAATATTTTATAAGCAAAAGTATTTTGGATTATTTTAAAAGGTTGGGCGTCTACTTACATTTTGTTTGCTTTATAATGGGTCAGAAAGGTTAAGACATTAACTCCTGTAAACATACTTTAAATTTTAAAGTAAATTTAATCATGCTATTAAAACTGCATAGGGTTTTTTGGTAATCCATCCGTCCATCCATTATCTTCCGCTTTATCTTCTATTAGGGTCGCAGGGGGGTTCCCTATGCCCATCCAGGGGTGAACAATTTGGGCGCTGGGCAGATACACCCAGGACAGGGCACCAATCCATCCCTGAGCACACACTCATTCTCACACAATGACTATTTAGTCATTTTAAAGCATTAACATTTGTATGCTGTATTTTCTGTATCGGATAGATTAGTTTATTTGATAAACAATAAAAAATTGCCTTTATGTTTATAGTTCTTTTCATAGATCTTTTTAATATCTTAAAATGTTACTCATTATATTGAAATACCCATTGCCAGGCTTTGTTAGTCTTCTATAGTCCTGATTCCCCATAACCCACCCTGTGTCTGATCTGTGTGCGCTTCTTTGTACTTATTGTGGAATAAAAGTAAAATGAAGTGAGGAAGAATGTTTGCACAAATATTATCCGGATAACTGAATGCTTCGGTTTGTACCGAAAGTGAGCCTTTGGTAGGAATTTATAGTTCTCTAAAGATAAATGATACATAGTCTGAAATAAGCACAATATTAAATAAAAAGTGTGCTCTCCGAAATTAAGGTGCTTGAAAAAGCATCGTGTACTACCAGTTTTAAGTCCTTGGTTTAATTACTAGCATTTTGTCTCTGCAACAATGAACAGGATAATCACTTTTCACTATAGATGTTCATTTGAAATTCTTTGTTGATTATAATTGACAAAAATTGTTTTTGTGTTCATTTTTTAACTTTTAGTTTCATGCATACTGAACATTTTTATTTTGACATGAAGCTAGTATTTCAGATCTTTCAGATTATTTAAGATGGATAAGAAATTTATGAACATAGTCATTTGGACATAAACAATCCACGTCTCTCGCTAAGGATTGGTAAAGCTTTTTATTTTCACTATAAGTGTACACATAATAATTTAGTGAAATGTATAGCAATCCTAGGTTTGATGGGCAAGGAAAAACAATGGTCCTTTTTGCATGTCCAAGTATACCTGTGTCAGGGAAACCGACACAGGTATACTTGGACATGCAAAAAGCACCAAGTATACCTTTGTCAGGGAAACTGAATAATACATCTAAATTCAGTAATAAAAACATATGTCCCAATACTTCTGTCCTCATAGTGTTACTGGCCACTTTTTTAAGATTTTCTAATTAATAATAATAATTGTTATTTGAAATTGTAATGAGGCCAGGTCAAGATTAAAAGTTTCAGAAGTAGACTTTCAGAAGTAGACTTTCAGAAAGTGAATTTAGTGATTTTTGAAGACTTTTCACATTTTCGGATTTTAGACATTTCCCTTATTTAAATAATGATTTGCATATGACAACTTTAAAGCTTTAGATATCAAAATTGGGTAAGGGCATCTTATTAAATGTGTCAGCTACATGAACTGGTATACCTGATAAACAGGAATAAAAAAGACTGTAAAAACATATATTACACTTAATTTAATTTTAATGTTAAAATGATTTTATTATTTTAAATGATGAATATAAATATATATATTTTTTTTATTAACAAGAAATAATGTTTTTTTTTTTAGTATTGATGCTAATCAAATCGGTGCATTTATTATCAATTCCGTGCACTCAGCACAGAATAATTTATTGTTTAAAGCTCATGACAGTGCAGTAGACACAGTGCTGTTTCAGCAGTACTTTATAGAGTCCTCAAATCTACAGAGCCTAATCTATCTCATCTATAAGACCTTATGCTCTCTGTCCATACGTAATCGTACAATTCTCCCTCTTTTTAATTTTCTATTTGTCAATTCATATAGTACTGCATACCCTGGGCAGCTGTGATGTTTTCTGTTATACTGATGCAATCAGAAAAGAGTCTTAAAAAAGCAAAGTCAGCATGGTGGCATGCCCTGTGCTCTCTCTGTCATTTTATCTGACATTTGATATTTTTGTTCTATTTTTTCTTCATAAATTGTTTCTGACCCAGTTGACAAACACTTGCTTGTGTTTGTATGTAGGATGAGAGTATTTTCCTGTACATTCTTTGCTTAACTACTTTTTCTTCCACATCCTTATACGCCCAATAAAGCAGAAATACAATGAGTGATTTCTCCAGGGTTGGCGCAGAAGTTGGTGCAACTCATTTTAAGAGAGTGCTTAGTCATTCTGGCTTAATATCTCTAATTCAGCTTTGACTTAATTGCAGTTGGTCCATTTAAGCTTGACTGGGCAACCATTCATCTTCTTGTGTGAACCAACAAACAAACACACACACACACACACACACACACACACACACACACACACACACACAAACACGTGCAGAGAGAGAGCATAGATTATTACATGCTTTTCAAACAGGAGAAGCATTAGACATAATTTTGTAGAATATTGTTGCAATTACATCTGTTCTGTTGTTCACATGCTCATTCTTCTTACCCTTGGAACAAAAGGAACAAAACAAAAAGATCTAAGAAAAAACTGATAACATTCTACAAAGAAGTCCAGAAATAGACTGGACAAAATTATATGCATTCGCTATTTACTATTTGGGGGCTAAACTTTTGAAAACAATAATTAAAATCATTAGTTTTTAGACCTATATACAAAAACGTTGAACTTCTCTTTCCAAAGGCTTTCTCTAAGTTGCTGTTCTGAGATCACCACAGGCATTTTTACTAGATTAAGGTCTGGACTCATTAATGGGTGCTTTAGAACTATCTCTTGTTTGTTCTGAACCCCTTCTGGGTGCTTTCTGAAGTATACCTTGTGTCATTTTTTTGCTGGAGAATCTGTTATCTCTGATGGGGACCCAATTCTGCCACTGAAACCAAATCATTTTCTAGTTTTCATATTTCATCGTGCTATGTGCTTAGTAAAACATCCAATGGCAGAAGGAGCAAAACATCACAAAACATGCTCTTCCTTTTTTCATTAAATTTTTCATTTTCATTATTTCATTATTTTTTATTATTATTTTGTGCTTTACCAGAAAACTCTTTTTTGGTCTTATTTGTCTCCCTTTTTTTCAGGTATGTTTTGTTTTTCTATGTCTGTATATGAACAGCGGTGACAACCTCTGTCTCCCACTATAGTGTCTTATTTCATTCAGATGGCAGATAATGCAAACTGACCGGGTTGTACTTTATGTCTGTTTGATTTGTTTAAATGTTACTAAGGTTTTTTTGCAAGCACAAGTACAGTCCTTTATTTGAATCTTTCATAAGACACATTACACATCAATGTCACTCCAGTGCTGAGAATTATACACCACCTTAATAATACCTGCTCTGTGGTGATCAAAATGAATGAACGAAGTTTCCTAAGAAATGGATGAACTACAGCTGATAATTTAGAACTACACATTGAGTCTATATGCAAGTGGAATTCATAAAATCTTTATAAAACATTCAGCTAGAGTAGCCTTGATGGTTTACAATTTAGTTTTGTTTTTACATTTACCTTGTACATTTTTTTCTTTATGTTTAGACAGATAACACACACTCGGGGTGAGTGTTTGTCCATTTAAACCAAATGAACGTGTGATTTCTATCCTGCTATCCTACCAGTTACATGACACAAGTACCAATAACGGAAGATCACGTGATGGAAATCTAATTGTTTCTTCCAATTTTAATAAGGTGCCATTATCCATCCTGGAGTTTTGTGTAAAATTTTATCAGTTTTTATATATACTGTATATATTTGACTATATGTACCTTTTTTTTGTTGTAATGCCAATAACAACAAGTGCAAAATCCAATGCAATTGAAATTACACCAGTATTTTGGACAACCAAGACTGTTAGTAGACAAATATGAGCTTAAGATTTAACAACTGGTTAACATCCTACACTTTTTTGTTTTGAAATATGTTATTGTTTATCTTTAATTGTTTATTCTGCTTATTTAAAATATTATCATATTTTCTAGCAGGAGCTTTTAAAAAAAACTACAGCTGTGATTGTATTATGCTCCAATACTTTGCTCTTTAAATAAAATATTAAATGTATTAAGAGTACAAAGCCCTTTGTCCTCCTTCATACAGGGATGTCAGTATTACGTTACATTTAATCATTTAGCAGACGCTTTTATCCAAAGTGACTTACGAATGAGAACAACACAAGTCAGTAGTTAAGGAAAACCAGCTGTACTATAGAATTATCAAACCTGTTTATTATTCTATCCTGCACACTCACTTTTTGTGAAGTGTTTGTAAAAGAGATGTTTTGAGTTGTCTCTTAAAGATGCCAAGTGACTCTGCACTTACACTGCTACAAATGTGTTAAATGCAACCTCTGCAAATCTCCTGCATCTATTAATGTACACACATCACCTCTCACTTTTATGGCTGTGATATTGCTTACATGTTTAAAGCCATGCACAGGGATTTCATTTAATGTTTCAATAACCTGCAGACAAATAATCATTTAGGGTTTGATTAATTTTATATCCTTGACGCTTACTTAACATTGCACTTTAGTCTTACAATAATGTATTTTTTTATATAAGGATTCAGGACTATGCAAGAATGAACTGTATATAAAAAAAACAGCCGAGTCATGATGCGCTGGGTTTGGCTGATAAATGGAGCAAGGTTAGCAGGAGATATATAGGTGCATCAAATTCAATTTCTTCTGCTTGCTTTCTGACTTTAAAATGTATTCTTAAAAAATACAGCCATGTTATTGGATACACTTTTTATTTTTATGCTTATTCTCCATTTTATTAATTCTACCTGCATTATGGACACACTGTAGTTCTGAATTATAGACATTAGGTCATCTGTTTCTTAGCATACTTCATTATTCCCCTTGAGCCTAATGTCATATAGTCGGGACAACAACAGGACCAACGCAGAGTAGTTATTATTAATGTGCTGTATGATTCTCAGCATTGTAGTGACACTGATATGCTGGATGTGTGTGTGTGTGTTTGTGTTTGTGTGTATTGCACTGATATTCGATGGATTTACAGATTTTCTATTTCTTTAACTTCATTGTGTCATTGCTGGACTAAGAATATTCCACCAAACAAAATTACACTTTTGGTTGCACATTTTTGTAATCATACATGTGCTTTTTAATAATTTGGGGATCATTTTTACATAAGATAGTTTACTACTGCATATACAGAATAAGTGGGTAGCACTGTCGCATTATAGCCAGGAGGTTCTGTGTTAATTTCCTTTGTAGATGTTCTGTGTATTTTACATGTTCTTTACATATCTGCATGGAATTCCTGTGTCCAGAATGTCCAGAAACTGGTGTTCATTCACCAGAACAGGCGAATATTCCATGTGAAAATTTGTTTTCACTGTTCCCAAATGATTCAACATGTAATTCTAAGAAATAGTGATGTATTGTAACACAATAAAAAATTGAAGAATAAAAAAATTGGAAATCATACCACATTCTCAGTTAGGAAATCACAGATTTATGTTTTTTAATTTTGCAAAATTTTCCAACATTAATATAAAGATATGGTGGCTTAGTGGTTAGCACGTTCGCCTCTCAGCACTAGGGATTCCCGGTTCGAATCCCCATCTGGGTGGAGTTTCCATGTTCTCCCCGTGTCTTTCTTTATGTTTAGACAGATAACACACACTCGTGGTAAGTGTTTGTCCATTTAAACAAATTAACGTGTGATTTCTATCCTGCTATCCTACTAGTTACATGACACAAGTACCAATTAAAGGAAGATCATGTGTTGAAATCTAATTGTTTCTTCCAAATTTGATAAGCTGCCATTATCCATCCTGGAGTTTTGTGTAAAATTATATCAGTTTTTATATATACTGTATATATTTGACTATATTTACCTTTTTTTTAATGCCAATAACAACAAGTACAAAAACCAATGCAATTGAAATTACACCAGTATTTTAAAAGATGGACAACCAAGACTGTTAGTAGACAAATATGAGCTTAAGATTTAACAACTGGTTAACATCCTACTCTTTTTTTTATTTAAAAGATGTTATTGTTTATCTTTAATTGTTTATTCTGCTTATTTGAAATATTATCATATTTTCTAGCAGGAGCTATTAAAAATAACTACAACTGTGTTTGTATTATGCTCCAATACTTTGCTTCTTAGATAAAATATGAAATATATTAAGGGTACAAAGCCCTTTGTCCTCCTTCATACAGGGATGTCAGTATTACGTTACATTTGGTCAATTAGCAGACGCTTTTATCCAAAGAGACTTACAAATGAGAACAACACAAGTCAGTAGTTATGGAAAACCAGCTGTCCTATAGAATTAACAAAAACATGGATCAAGGTGAATTGAATTCTCCAAATTTCCCCATATAGAGTGTGCATGCGTGCGCGTCTGTGTGAGTGAGTGTGTGCCCAGCGATAGAGGAGGATAGAGGATAAAGAGGAAGATGATGAATGAATGAATGAATAATATAAAGCTTTTCCCTCTACTTTTAAATGATTTCTATGTTTTATGCAGTTGGGTTTATTAATACAGAATCTTTGGAGAAGCAAAATGGTATGCAAATCTGGAAGAGGAACTTATGTGTGCCCTACAATCTTTCACAGACCATATGGTGCAGAAGTTTCTTCATTAGGGTTTTCCGTTTCACACAGCATGAGTCATTTCAGTGTCACATCCTTTTACTTTACCATGTGCTTTAGGGTGAAAAAAGATGACATCATAAGACTTTTGAACAATAATGGTATAATATTATAATATCATGCCGTTTGGGAAAACTTTAGTTGCATGACTTTGCTAGAAGTTTCTGTTTTATAATTTATGCAGTTTACCCATATTTTCAACATTTCTCTCAACCTATTATTGTTTCCTGCTGTGTCCAACCTGATTAATATTTTCGCTTGATTAAGAAAGACACTTCCACATCCTCATCAAAGGCTATGTTACTTAAATCTTTCATCGGGCAACTGGATAATCTGAAAGGGTTCCTTTCTCCTTTTCTGTGATTGGCAGTGCATTCATGAGCAGTTATCATTGTTCAATCTTTATATTTGTGCGGGTGAGCAAGGCAGAAGAATCGCCTAGTGGTTTAACTTTTGCCACACAGTCCAGGAGCAAAGAAATCAAAGCTGCACTGGTTTGGTACAGATATAAAAGCCAAAGCAAGTGTTCCTGAGAGATAAACACAGCAGTACTGCAGGGCATGAGTCTTGTCCAAAATGCTGCTACCCATAAATCGTCTTTTGAAAAGGCTGGCCCCAGACAACTTTTATACAATAGCCCATCCTGCTCTTTACAGAAATTTTCATATTCAGAGAAGGATGAATATGAATTGGATGTTATCTCAGCACATGGATTTTTTTTCTCTTGCTTCTGAATATCTGTTATTTATTAAACTGAACTCTGTTTGCCAGTTTAATATATATAATATATACATTATGTATATATATAGATAGATAAATAGATAAAATATCCCATTTTTGCAATTTGACTACAAAATTAAATATTGACACATTGGTCTTCTTCATTTTGCAGTCCCTCTTTCCTGTTCAGAGGGTTTCACAGAACTAGGCTACTACAATGGAACTGTTTCTCAAACGGATTCGGGCTCATTGTGCCTAAAGTGGACAGAATTCCCTGATTATGTCCAGCAGTACCCTGGTCGAGGACTGGGGGAGCACAACTACTGTCGTAACCCTGACCGTGAATCCAACCCCTGGTGCTTCTTCCGACAGAGCTCTGGGGCTATTGGATGGGCTTACTGTGACTGCCATCAGGGTACAGCCTTCAGTCTTATTATTATAACATACTGCAGCATGTCTGGCCAATTTAAGCAAAATATGGCAAGAAAATTGCAAAATGAAAATATCACATGCAAACAACCTTCTTTTGTGATCCTGTATAGGTGCAGTAAGACTTGTAGGGGGTGCCTACACTAAGAGTGGCCGTCTAGAGGTGTACCTGAATGGTGAGTGGGGATCTGTGTGTGACAATCACTGGACTGATCGAGATGCCAGCGTGGTGTGCAGGCAGCTTGGTCTGGGGTACGCTAAAAACAAGGCTTAATCTGCTCAATTTAATAGTGAATTTCATTGTAAGATTCTATTCTGACATTGCATGTGTTTTGTGTTAAATACAGTGAGATCGGCACAGCACTTCAGCACTCATATTTTGGCCCTGGCTCTGGCCTCTTCCACTATACTCGCCTTGGCTGCCGTGGAAACGAAAGCTCCCTCATGGAGTGCAGGAGCAGGAAGTTTGTCACAAATGACTGTAACCATGGCAATGAGGCCGGGGTGGTATGTGCCCCACCTGAAGGTTAGGAGTCTCTTAGTGAGACTGTCGATACACTGACCTTTCCAGTGACATACACAAAGCAGCCTCCTACACACAAACGCTGACAAGAAGAGTTTTGTTCTTGATGAGAGCAGAAAGAGTTCATGTATTTCAGAAACGGGAAGGGTTTCTAAAAGAGATACAGTGAGTAGGTGGAAAAAGGCATTATTGAAATTCTCTTGAGATTTCCATCCAGAGCAGAAACACATTCTTCAATGTAAATGTTTCTTTTTTATGTAAATAGCTGTACATAAAAAAACATGACTTTGTTTATGTTAAATAGGCAGTAAAGCAAATGATAGCACAGGTAGGTATAATGGAGAGAGTTGATAGATTAGTGCAATTGTTGAAAAGCAGTGGCTCATAAATTTCGGTGGACCGCTTAATGGAGATTGATGCTTAATTTGCCAATTTTTAATTCTTATTTTGAGACATTTAAAACACCACTGGTAAACATGCATAACAAAGTTCAAACTCACAAAGTCATTTATCATGATGAAGAAGTTTAACAGAATACTCAAATGAACTGAGGCAAAGCAGCTTTGTTCATAAATCAGACTATGGTATAAAAAGAAAAAGAAAATGTGTAGTGCCCAATAAAGCACTAAGAGTGTTAAACCTCAATCATCATTATTTGGAAATTCATTTATTCATTTCATGCCCCATGCCCATACAGGAGAGAATCTTTTGGGCGCTGAGCAGATACACCAAGGACAAGGTGCCAAACTGTCACTGGGTACACTTACTCACACAGACACACACACACACAAACACAATCTATATGGGAGGAAACCGGAGAACCTGTAGGAAGCCCATGTGGACACAGTGAGAATATGGAAACTCCACCCAGACTGGGATTCGAACCTGGATCCACAGCGGATCCCTAATTGAAAATTAATTCACTTATTCATTCATTCATTTTATACTGGCATCTCCTCACCATTGCAGATGGTAATTTATTTGTACATCACTGAAATTCTGCTGGGCGGCTCGGTGGCTTAGTGGTTAGCACGTTCGCCTCTCAGCGCTAGGGATTCCCAGTTGGAATCCCCATCTGGGTTGAGTTTCCATGTTCTTTCCGTGTCCGTGTGGGTTTCCTCCGGTTCTCCGGTTTCCTCCCACCGTCCAAAAACATGGATCAAGTCAATTGAATTCTCAAAATTGCCCCATATAGAGTGTGTCTGTGTGAGTGAGTGTGTGCCCAGTGATGGATTGGCGCCCTGTCCTGGGTCTATCTGCCCAGCGCCTGAGATGTTCTCCCCTGGATGGGCATGGGGAACCCCACCGCGACCCTAATAGAGGATAAACTGGGAGATAATGAATGAAATTCTGCTAATACTTTCAAGACATGTTATTTTACATAGTTTAAATACTCTACAACCAACCTAAGCAAACTTACCAGTATATCACTTCATTACTTCTCTCTCTCTATTGGCTTCCTGTAGCTGCTCGCATTCAATACAAGGCACTGACTCTGACCTACAGGACAATCTCTGAATCCGCCTCTTACCTTCACTCCATCTTTCTAACATAATAACATAATTCTCACTCTGTAGCATTCACCACCGCTAAATGGTGAAACGATCTTCCCAACTCTGTCCGTAAGGCTGAGTTACTGATCATCTTTAAGAAACAACTCAAAACACATCTCTTTCACAAACACTTGCTATAAAAACTGTAAATCTATTCATAGAAGCCAGATTGGATATTGATCAGGTTTGATGATACTACAGTGTAACTAGTTTCTGTACTTTTAGTAGTTTTATAACTACTGCTTTGTATTGTTCTCTCATTTGTAAGTTGCTTTGCATAAAGACATCTGCTAAATGACTAAATGTTAATGTAATGTAATGTAGTGCGATTCAAGTGTCATAAAATATTGCTCACTTCTGCTGGGAAGTCACCACTAAACTGAAAGCTTGTTAAAGGTGCAACATACCAATTTTCCCTGCATATATTTCTTCGAATATGGCTTCATGACTAATGAAATAATGCTTCTACAGTTGCAGTACATTTGTTTGGAGAATGCTAAAATATTTCAAAACAGATTTAAGACATATGATACTTAAATGATCATTTTTTCACAGAAACTGTCGTTGGCATCATCAAATTCTGTTTCTCTATATTCCTGTTCTTAACATCAGCATGATAATATTAGTTTGTTTTGCCCTTCTGATCAGGCCCTGGCCCCCCACTGAGACTGGTAGGAGGTGAAGAGGATTTTGAAGGGAGGGTGGAGATTTATCACGAGGGACGCTGGGGAACCATATGTGATGACCAGTGGGATGACATGGATGCTGAGGTGGTTTGCAGGCAGCTTGGCCTAGGGTGAGTTCAGGTCCACAATTTCAAGCAGAACATTATCTATTTGGATGCCTTTCTGTGAGAGCAGCTACTGTATGATGCTGTGTAATAGCTTTTTGAAAATCTTACGGCTTCCTTTATCAAACGCTGTATATGGCCTTTTGAAGCACTCAAGTGGATTTTTTCACCCAAGTGGATAATAGTGCTCTTATTTCTCAGCGTGTTCATGAGTACATAACAGACCGTGGTGAGACTGAATAATTGATGTCATGCTGTGGTATTTTTACTCTTGTACAGAAACTTTTCTATTTTGTAGCTGGAGTCAGTAAGCAAAACCTTGTTATGACACAGAGCTGAGGAAAGTGAGAAAGGGAAGTAATAAAATGCGTGTTTAAGATTTAATGTCTCAAATGCTATTCTTTTGCATAAGTAATATTAGATGCATTTTCTAGTTTGCAAAATACATCAGTTTTTTTTTACTTAATTGTTTCACTGATATCTGACTTCCAAGAATAGCCATACTCATTAAATCAATTCTATAAAAAATGCTGAGTAACTAAACTACAAATATGTAAGTGTCAATGGATTTCAACACCAAACTACACATGATCCAGCCAGCCAACTCATGAATCAAAATAGACTGTAATAACTTTTAAATAGCTGACTGGGTGTTTGTTGGGCAAAACAAAATGATATAAAAATATAAAAATATAAATGTAAAAAATGTAAACAACTAATCTTATGTTATTATTTATTCAAGCCAACTTCACAGCCTGTGTTTTATTTTGTGTGCAGGGGTGTCCCAAAAGCATGGTCATGGGCTCACTTCGGTCAGGGCAGTGGGCCAATTCAGTTGGATGCTGTACAGTGTACCGGGAACGAGCTCTCTCTGGATGAATGCCCTCACAGCCGCTGGCAACAACACAACTGTGATCATATGGAGGATGCTGGAGTCTCCTGCAACCCCTACTCAGGTCTTGAGAAACACATAAAACTGTTTCATTTGTTTCAATATTGTATGTATTTTAGTTATTAACCAAACCATGTTGCTGGGTCTTTCTCTCCCCTGGAATGACATTAAAATGGAGGAAGTGTGTTAGTGTGTGTTGTGCTGATATGAGTAGATCAGACACAGCAGTGCTGTTGGATTTCTGAATTACTTTAGTGACACGGCTGGCCTGATTATAATCAACCAATCTGAAATATTCATTAATCAGTATCCTCTAAGTGGCACGGTGGCTTAGTGGTTAGCACGTTCGCCTCTCAGCACTAGGGATTCCCGGTTCGAATCCCCATCTGGGTGGAGTTTCTATGTTCTCCCCGTGTCCACGTTGGTTTCCTTCAGGTTCTCCGTTTTTTTTCCACAGTCCAAAAACATGGATCAAGTCAATTTAGTTCTCCAAATTGCCCCCTATAGAGTGTGTTTGTGTGAATGAGTGTGTGCCCAGCGATAGATTAGCGCCCTGTCCTGGGTGTATCTGCCTAGCACCTTGGATGGGCATGGGGAACCCCACCGCGACCCTAATAGAGGATAAAGCGGAAGGTAATGAATGAATGAATGAATGAATGAGTATCCTCTAAGTAGCTTCTTGTCTGCACTGATGACAACTGTGCAGCAACAAATGAGCTACGGTCTCCGACACTGCTTTTACATCTACAATGTATATTAATAAGGTATATGCGTCTAATAGAGTGGACACAGGGTTTAAATACTCCAATAGTTCTGCTATGTCTAATCTCATGGCACCAGCACAACACACTAACACACTACTACCACATTTGTTACAGCAGTAATAGTTCCTTTGTGGTGGTCTTATAAAGGGTCCTTACTATTAGAGAACCGAGTAAAGAAACTGACACAGTATGGACTACAATATGTGATCGTAAAACTGCTCAGTGCATCTGTGTGTTACGTGAAAGATCAAATGAACAATTCGTGTAGACAGAAGAAGGTGTATCTAATAAAGTGGTTGGTATATTAAGTGTATATTATACTGATGTAATCCCAAGCAAACACCACAAATAAAATCAGCAATATGTAAAAATATCATCCAATAAAACATAAGGTCAAATCTAAGGGCGCAGCAGGGAAACTGTTTCTGTCTCTATAAAGTTGCTGTCTGTTGACTTTGTCTTTTTAATCTTGTTAAAGAGAAATACAGTATATCTGGGGAAAAAATAGACTGCAGCAGGGGAGATGAAACTCCACTCTTAGACTGGCATGTGTTACAGATGGTGTGGTAAGGCTGGTCGATGGAGATAACCCGTGGGAGGGCCGTCTGGAGGTGTATCATTCTGGAGACTGGGGTACAGTGTGTGATGATAACTGGACTGAGCACCATGCACAGGTGGTGTGCAGACAGCTTGGATTCAGGTACTACTCTCGCCTGACAGTTATTTAGTCTTGTGAAATCTGAACATCACCAATCATATAAACATAAATATGTGTCCAGGCATCTTTGTGCTTAGCCTGTTTAAGACGGTAGATTAGAAGCTGGAATGAAACAAAATATGTGTAGCTCTCTCCGATTTAAAGTGGACAGCACAAATTTTCTTGCCAATACTGATTAGGTTTAGGTTTGTAGAAGAAAATGTGGGATAATCAGTAAGCATACAAATGTAAAGACAATGAATTTCATCAGGATATCTGCTAAAATAAGACAAAGATCTGGAAAATTCAGCGCTAGTGGCAACCTCATAGTGATATGTGTCTATTGATGAATTTAATACAGGTTTTGATATAAAGAAGAATATTGTGACATGTACGAAGAAGAGACTTTGACCCAGGTTGCCATCTCCAACAGAAATGCTTTTTTATTGACTGCACTTCAACAAAAGGCATTGTGGATAACACATCGTCAGAAGGACACGAAATTGATCACATTTCCCCAAAAAGGTGGCTTCTCCCCAAATAACCAAAACCATGCACCAGCACAAGACAGACACACACAACAAACCCCCGTGACCTGCACATCCCCACAACGCACATAACTTTACTAAAACACATAAACATAAAGAGTTTGTTTGTAGTCGATAGCATGCTGGAAAACCCAGTGATACACCGAGCGATGTAATGGCTGCCACAGTATTGATTTATAACATCATAAAATGTTTTTTTGAATATCAACAAACCAACAAAGATTGGTATGCTTACGTTCCTATACATTTATCTGACCGATACACAAATATGCCTCCCTAGGGAATCTTAATGACTGGGAAAGCCAATCTTGTCTAGATCAGTTGTGCTGTCCATGCTGCTTGACTGCCCATAGTCATTAAAGCAAACATTACATTAAACTTAGTCATTTGTCGACATTTTCATCCAAAATAACTTACAAATAAGAGAACATGAGTCAACTCATTAATCTGGGGAGTAACCGGCTGAACTGCAGTATTGTTAATCCTGACCATGTGCTGATCTAGTTTAATACCTTTTTTAAGGATACAGGTGAAGAGATTAGAGTTACTGCTTGCCATAGATGTTTAATGTCTCAACGTTACGGATCATTCCACCATTAGCAGTGATAAAAGCTATAGAGTGTGACTATGGCCTTGTACCGAATTCAGACAACTAATAGAAGCCAGTGGAGAGAGATGAGTAGTGGAATTAAATGAGTTTGTTTGGGTTGGCTGCACACCACAAAAGCTGCAGAGTTCTAAATTAGCTACATTATTGGCATTATTGTGCAAACCACCAGACTAGCAAGCAACACATTGCAGTTGTCAAGTCATCTGATGTTCTTAACACTGTAATTGATGATTCTGCAGGAATGAGCCATTTCATTGACTAATTACTTTTAGCTGTAGGTAAATTGTGAAACCAAGGTCAGGGACTGAGCTGACTGGGAAGAAACAAGTCAAGAAATATACCACTACTAGGAAAATCAAATTTATACTCTTATATATATTTACACTAGTGAAGCTGAAATTTCAAAAGCCTGTGGATAAGGCCCCCTTCTTTTGGCTAACCCTTAGAAGGCCATCAGCCAGATTTTGTTGTGCATATATAACCCACAACCCACTGCCAGCCCCACAATTACACCCCCTGATCACATTTAGGAATGTCATCTTCTACACAGCCCCGTAAATATTCAAACTAATAAAATAGTTTCTCTACGATGTGTGTTGTTTTCCCCCAAATACATCCTTATAATAATAATCTCCTGCTCGTGATACAAACAGATTTACTGTTCGAAAGATGTCTGGTTATCTATATTAGTAAATGTAAAAATTATAATGTATTTTTAAAAAAAAATACTTTCTATTGTTGAATTTTGAATAAAAGATTTTATTATAAAAGATATCTGAATAAAAGAATATAATTTTAAATAAATTGAAGGTAAGCGCAGACATTAAGTGCATTGTTTTTCATAAAAAAATTAATAACATAAAATAACATCAATAATGGAAAGTAATCTCAATGACTGCCCAGTGATAGATTGGCGCCCTGTCCTGTGTGTATCTGCCCAGCGCCCGAGACGTTCACCCCTGGATGGGCATGGGGAACCCCCCCACGACCCTAATATAGGATAAAGTGGAAGATAATGAATGAATGAATAAATCTCAATGACAGCTGTGAAATGAAAAAGAGATATAAAGAGTTAGTTAATGTTAGAGTTTGTTGTGTTTTCTATATATTGTGTCAAATCTGAAAACGGAGACAGAAGCAGAAAATAACTGTCATACAGAGAGAGGTGAATGGTGTTTATAACATGTGTATAGATTGCATGTATAAAAAGTTGTAGAGGAAGCAGATTACAAAAAGTAAATGATCGACCTTAAAAATGTACTTAAGTTTCAAATAGATATGTTTGTTTTTTGAAGAGAATTTAATATGTTTGTTTTGATAAGAAGGCATAAATCAACTACAAAATGCCATGTTTATAAATTAGAAATCAGCATATTTGAATGTACAGCATCTTACAGTATTTTATGTGAATACATTCGGTTTACAACTGATATCTCTTGTTTAAGCCCTGGTACAATAATTGCATTCATATTTTAAACTACATTTCCATGTTATTTATAGGGGGGGTGCAGAAGTAGCTCCTGCTGGTGTGTTTGGTGAGGGAACAGGCCTGATACTGATGGATGATGTGCAGTGTGAGGGAACTGAGTCCTCACTTTTGGAGTGTAAGCACAGCGTGTGGGGTCGACATGACTGCTCTCACAGTGAGGACGTTGGCGTACGGTGTCATAAAGCTGAGACAAATGAGGTTCCAATTGTCCCTGAATCCACAGGTATCTCCGATTCTCCCTTTTCAGTGTGTGTGTGTGTGAGAGAGAGAGAGAAAGAGATAAAAAGAGAAAGATAATATGAAGTTATTTAGGCAGTGATGTGGGTAATAATTAATGCTCTTCACGTTTCCACTGCTTGCAAGCCTGGCCCTAACTTGTATATTTATTTGTAAACATGAACTTGAGATAGAAAGTAGCAGAGAAAGGGGTGTTTACCCCCCACCCTCCCATCTGAGAGGTCTTCATAAATGTTTTCTATCTTTTCACCTCTCTGTTCATAGTGATATACTGTATATGCCACATATTGGCAGTTGCCCAAAGGGAAAATAACAAAATACAGCAGTCAGAGGAAAAAAATGAATTTGAAAAACTAGTGCAGTGTAGTCATTGATTGTCCCCAGCTTCCAATCTGACTTTTGTTTGTGTAAAAGCACAGAGTTATTTAGATTTTTTTTGTATTTCATTTTACAATCTGATGTGTGGAGTGTTTTTTTCTCCCACTTAGTCATTAGCATTTCAACTATGTGTCATCATCTGCTGTGATCAGACTTACTGCTCTGTAGTGATGATCAGAAATGGAATTTGGCAAAAAAGTAAAAATTTTGACTCGAGGCATCACTTGATCATTGCATCATATTTAACTGTTTATAGATGTGGTGGGTTCATTTTAAGATAAGAGTAATACAATGTTTTACTAACATGGTGGCAATATATGTAGTACTGTAGCAATGTTGCATGTTCTCCCATTGTCTGTGTGGCTTTTCTCTGTTTTCTCTTATGTGTGTTAATTAGAGAAACTAAAAGTGCCCCAAAATGTGAATATAGTTTTTTTTTTGTTTAGGGAGATTTGTATCCTTTTGCCTAATGAGAGCTGTGGTGTCTTCAGCACTGCCCTAAGAAAATTAATTACCTGTTTGTCAGGTCCTCCACTACGTCTGGAGGGAGGAGATGAGAGGAAGGAGGGCAGGGTGGAGATATTCCTGAATGAAGAATGGGGCAACATCTGCGACCATGGCTGGAATGATGTGAATGCTGGCGTCGTCTGTAGACAGCTGGGATTTACGTAAGGCTGTTCTAAATATACCATTGTTTTTTTTTTGGTCCTTTTTGAATATCACAGATTATTTTGTTACATATTATACCAAATGCCAAAAAATAAAGTAAATAGACTGAATTAGTTTTCCACAACAGGTAGAGGAATTAACATTTAAGTTATTTTACAAATGCCCTTCTCCAGACTCCTACAATCCAGTACAACAACCACTAAGCCATTTCTGTCAACAAGCTATTTTTGTGGTTTTTTTTTCAACAAGCTATATATTGACCTTTAAATAAATGAATCAATTAATACATTTTTTAGTAATTTAAAGTTTAAGTTTACAACTTAAATGTATTTTGAATATTTTAGTATTTTGTATATTATATATTTTTTTACGCCCAGCGATAGGTTGGCGCCCTGTCTTGGGTGTATGCCCGAAATGTTCTCCCCTGGATGGGCATGGGGAACCCCACCACGACCCTAATATAGGATAAAGCGGAAGATAATGAATGAATGAATATATATTTTTTACAAATAAAGTTATAGAGTTAGAAATAATTGCAAAATATATAAAAACAAAACTGGAGCAGTTTTGAACAAGTCTTTTTGTTATTTATTTATAATGGATTTGTAATAAAAGGGTTGTCAACGTGGTCATATGCACACAATATATTTAACATTTAAAATGTTATAAGTGCACTACACATGTTCTAGGAAAAAAAGTGAAATGTTTCAGCTTCAAATTAAGATGCATATGTTTCCATTCAAATAATAAACTACTGTGAAATTCTAGATTAAAACATTAATGTATTATTGTGTGTGTCACATTCAGGAGACCTGAATGTGACACACACATACACACGCACACACACACACACACACACACACACACACACACACACACATTAATGGGTGTAGTAACTTTAGAGCAATTAATTAAAACTATTGGCTTACTGCATCACAATTGGCTCTGCGGTGGGTACAGAGTAATTAAGCACAAAATTCCTTTTTACAGCCTTAGATGTGAAAACACCTGCTTGGCTATGTAGTGATCATGCAGTCCAACTATATCTGAATTACCTGTATTTTCCCCTAATTAAATAAAATATGATGTTAAACTACTCATTATAGATATGGTACTGTGCCAAAAAACTACAAAGTGACTACAAAATGCCACAATCCACAGATTGGGTATGTAGTTAAGGCACATATGCTTCTTGAATATATTATTATATGCACTAAGTGTCTAAGACTAAACATAATGTTTAAAATCAAATGAAGTTAAATTTTGTTCACCATAAAACTGCTTTAACATTTTGTATGAAGGGCAGCATGGCTTACTGTTTAGCACATTCACCTTTAAGGGCTGGAAATCCAGGTACAAGTCTCCATGATCACATGGGCTTTCACCAGGTTCTTTGATTTCCCTCCACAAACTGCTCTAAATTGCCCCATATGGTGTGTGTTTGTGTAAAAACATTGTTTCAAGGTAAATTGGCTGTTTTAAATCTAAAATTGCCCCTATATAGTATGAGTGTCTGTGTAAGTGTGTTCAGCCCAGCGACTGCAATGCTCTCCCCCAAATGTGCATGGGGATCCCCCGCGACTCTAGTCCCTAGTATAGGATTAAGTGGTAGATAATGCAATAAGATTTTGTATTATAAAGAAATTTATTTATCATAATTATTTTTCCTATCTTTCTCTCTGGTGCAGTGGAGTTTCAAAGGCAAAGTCCCATGGTTATTTTGGTGCTGGCAAGGGTCCGATCCACCTGTCTAATGTAAGATGCACTGGTAAAGAGTCTTTTCTGGGGGAGTGTCCTGCTAAACGGCTAGACAGCCATGTGTGTAAACATGGCCAGGATGCGGGTGTGGTGTGTGACCATGTGCCAGAGCCAGAAGCGGACATCGCCATAGTGGGAACACATACATGTGGCATGAGGGGAGGTTCTGAACGACGCAGCAAGAGGATTGTTGGCGGATTTAAGTCGCTCAGGTATGTGGTCAACATTTTTATCTGTGGCTGGCTGTCAAAATATCTGAATCGCAAACTAATGTTAATTATGTTTTGTCCATTAATAAATAAAAAATCATTCCAAATGGTTGGTCCGCTTTTTTTCATAGCGTGTATCCTTTCAGATGAATGCTTTTCTTATTCAAGCATTTAACCAATCACGTTTCAGCATCATTTGTTGCCAAAGTGAAATAATCTGTCTAACGCCTTATAATTCATTCTGCAGGCTGCAAGTGTCGATTAGCCTGTTGTTTCAAACAATTAGATTTTCAGTTGGCAACACCAGGCATTACATCAGCATTTTACGCCCTTGGATCCATTTCTGGATCTTCCCCCTCTTACCTTAACTCTATCTTTTCAAAATGCACTCCGGCTCATTCACGTCGCTCCAGTGATGATTGTCTCCTGGTGATTCCACCTCACCGAGGAGCTAATTCTCACTTTGTGGCGTTCACCACTGCAAAATGGTGGAACGATCTTCCCAACACTTGGCATTTTTAAGAAACTACCGAAGATGCATCTTTTTAACAAATACCTGTTGTAGGGAATAATTTTTTTTATTATTATTTTAAAATTTTAAATAAAAAAAGGGGGGTGGGGAGCACAGAATCATATAACAATTAGGTTTCATAATTATACAGTGTAGTTGGTTTTCTTCATAACTACTGACTTGTGTTGTTCACATTTGTAAGTCGCTTTGGATAAAAGCTTCTGCTAAATGACTAAATGTAAATGTAAATAGTGAGGGAGTGTGTTAATGCCTCTGTTGGACGAACCTAATATTGCAATTTTATAAGGTTGCTACGAGTTATCTATCTGTGATGCAATGGCTCTCTATACTCAATTTCTGCACAATAAGATGATTCTATAGCCATAAAATAGTTAGTGACGGGTGCATTCATGTTTACGAAACATTACTGAAGGCCTGAATGTGAAATGCACAGCCCACCAGTGATTTTTATAATCTGCAGGATTTCCATTTTTTAAGTTGTTATGCTTTTGCTTGTCTAAGACATTCAGTTTGAATTAAATGTGTGCTTTCAGAGGTGACTGGCCGTGGCAGGCATCATTGTGGCTCAGATCTCAGGCTAAAGGATCGCACCCGCTGTGTGGCGCTACACTCATCAACTCCTGCTGGCTTCTGACTGCTGCCCACTGTTTCAAAAGGTGAGAGTGACACCTGCTGGAAATTAAATGCTACAGCATGCTCAATAAACGCATTTATGAATCAAACCTTAGTTATATATTATAGTGTGTTTGTAACCGTTAATAAAGCAATTATTATTACATAAATCAAACATTACATAAATGAAATAATAAATCACAGGTGTAACTGTAGTCATGCCTAATAACGACTCGACCTCATGAATAATTTACAATAATAGTTTCAAGTTTGAAGTTTATTTGTCATTTGTGCTACATGTGCACATAGAAATTCTTAAGGTGAGGCATCAGGATATACACTCTACATAGAAGATAAAATGAAATACACAATATTTACATATGTATGCGCCTATATATATATATATATATATATATATATATATATATATATATATATATATATATACATAAAAATTAAAGTGACATAGTGAAAAGTCACATAGTAAAAAGCAGAAGTGTGGGAGTTTTTAACTTTGTTTACTGATGGCTTGTGGTTAAAAACTGTTTATAAGCCAGGTTGTTTTGGCCTGGAAGCTGCCAATGCACACCCTCTCATGCCTTATTGCTTTATTGTACTTCCGTTTGGTAGATACTGACAGTGCAACTGCTTTTCGAAGTTGTGTTTCTATCTGCCATGTGATGCATTAGTTGTTTCCCAGGCTTTCTTTCCATTTTTACTGACTTTCTTCTCTTGTCTTTCTTATTTTCTGTGGTCTAGGTTTGGCACTGATGCATCTCGATATGTTGTGAAGCTGGGTGACTATCACACTGAGGAGCAAGATGACTTTGAACGTGTGCTCACTCCAGAGAGCGTTGAGGTGCACAGGAAGTACAGCAGTCAGCGCTGGGAGCACGATGTTGCTCTGATACGGCTGAAGGGAGCAGAGGGAAAGTGTGTATCCTTTAACCCTCATACTAACGCTGCCTGTCTGCCTGCACCTGGCAGTAAGTGGGGAAAGAGGCCTGCATCTTGTGTCATCACTGGCTGGGGCCTGTCAGGTAGGTGATGCCTTATCTTCAAAGAAGATGTCGTACTGTAAAGTTTTTTGTAATTATTTTGGAATAAATGCAGACATATCATTAAGACAGATCTCTTAATTACACCTTTCTCCTCAAAACATTAATTTAATCATTCATAATCTCCTGCTTAATCCTCTACTAGGGTCGTGTGTGTGTGCGTGGGGGGGGGGGGGATTTGTGTATTCCTATGCACATCCAGGAGGGAATGTTTCATTTAATTGACCTTGATGTTTTTGGACTGTGGGAGGAACCCGGAGAACCCGGAGGAAACCCACGCAGACATGTAGAGAACTAGGAAACTCCACCCTGATTGGGATTCGAACTTGGAATCCCCAGTGCTGAGAGGCGAATGTGCTAAGCCACCATGCTGCCCTCCTAAAAACATATATGAGTTAATTTTGAGAAAAGCAGCACCGTGGCTTAGTGTATAGCATGTTCGCCTCTCAGCTCTGGGGATTCAGGTTCAAATCCCAATCAGGGTGTTTCCAGGTTGTCCCTGTGTCCGCATGGGTTTCCTCCCACAGTCCAAAACAGGGATTCAAGCTAAATTGTGCGTGCCTGGCAATAGATCGGCACCCTGTCCGCCCGAAACGTTCTCCTCAGGATGGGCATGAGGGAACCTGCTCACAACCTTATTCTAGGATTAATCGAAATTGATAGATGGATAGAAATTTAAGGAGGAAAATAGAAAGCTGCCACTAATATGTGGTTTCTGCTAATGTGGAACTGTCACAGCACCACACTGTCATTGGCTGTTTGTATGTCAGGCTCTCAATCGACCTGAGCAAACTTGACATACATTGGACCTAATTAAGCCGAAGTCATCATTATTGTAATAAGCGACAGCAGAATGAAACTAGAGCACCTGATTTTCTCTTTCAGACACAGAGCATATGCATACACTGCTCCAGGCTTGGGTTCCTCTCCTCCCTTCGTGGCAGTGTAGGAAGCGCTACGGTGAGCATTTTACCAGTCACAGCATGTTGTGTGCCGGCAGCATGACCTCTGAGCTACGACGGCATGCTGATAGTTGCCAGGGTGACAGCGGGGGTCCCCTGGTGTGCCAGGGTGAATCTGGACGCTGGGTGCTCACAGGCGTTATCTCCTGGGGTCATGGCTGCGGTGACCCCGCATCCCCAGGAGTCTATTCCCGAGTCAGTCGCTACCTTCCATGGATTGAGGAGGTGACACACAGCACGGCTCCTCTGCAACACTAATACTTGACCTGCCACCGACCACTAGAACCTAGAGGTGGAGAAAAAAAGCCAGAGTTCATCGGATACCATCAGTACATTGCTCTATTTGTTACACGGTGCAGTACTGCATAGCAGTCTGTCAAAAAAAATCTCTTTTAACTGACTCTGATGCATAACATTTTTTATCTGTTCTTAATCGATAGCATTTATTGCCTGGTGGCCTGGAGTGGTGTAAAGTAAAGGAGTAAGTGTGGGTTTATCTTCAATTCTAGTGCCGTCTGGAGGTTGCGGTGCATGTACTTGTGTGTACTATATTCAAAAGCCATTCAGTGCAGCATCAAGTTCTTTTGCATGGTCAGTGAGGAAAGTATCAGCTAACAGTGAACAGTTTGTTTCTGTGGGTATGTGGCTCCATATAGTAATGAAGGCAGAATATTTTCTTAACCCTTTCTTGTTCGATTTGTTAAATGTATAGCTCATCAAACTGTTGGTGTTGTGTTAGTTGACCTAGCTGGACATAAAGGAGTAAGTAAGATTTTAGGTAGGTATTTAGATTTAGTTCAAATGGTCTCTAAAGCCATCATGCCATCAAAACCTCAGTGTGTCAAAATCTGACATTCCATTCCATGTGATTCCTCCAAGAAATCATGTCATGTCTTGAAGACTTCTATTTAATTAATGTTTACAGCCTCATCAAACATGTTCAAGTGTGCTTTATTAGTAGTAGTGCTTTATAACCGTAATAAGAAATAGCCATACTCGTGTACTCGCTTTTAATTGTGCCATGTTGAAGACATTCCGACATATCTAGAAATATTCGGTAGTTTTTGATTGTCTAGCAGATTTCCAGTTCCAGCATTGATTTCTAGTTTCAAATTTTGTGTTTAATGTGAAGGAACTTTGTGAAATGTTTCATTTATAACATGAATGTGTTAAATCAAATATATGTTAACATCCAGTGAGTGTGAATATTGTTTTGATTGGATTATTTTAATTTGTTTGGATGTTGGTGGTACTGTTAGACTTGTAATATTCCTGTAGTGTTTTTTTTTCCTTTTAAAATGCAACAAATGTGCACACATTTTAAAATTAAATATATTAATACCTTTCGGAAAATACATTAGTAAGGGCTTTGTAAATTATTATTAAGGACCTATAATTGGCTACATATAAATGTTCTGTAAATAAATGTTACCCAACATCAGATGATCCGCACAAGTGTTCCTTTGAGGGTAAGTGCTAAAAGAACTTTAAAGATTTCTGTAAATATTTCCTTTCAGGTAAGCATGTGTTGTTGCTCACAAATGCGTTATTGTGAAGACAGTGTTTTGTAAATAAAAATTTGATTTGCTCATTGACACAAAATATTACATTAAACATAAAGACTGGCCCTTTAACTGTTATCGTGTAGCATAAGCTACATCCAGTATTTTAAATAGCAACAATGGTTTGGTGTTAATGCATTGTCTATACAGTCATTCCATTTTAGATTTGATGACAAAACTAAGTTAAATGAATGCTAAGATGAAAAGCTGGTTTGCTTTAAGTCACACAGACATGGAGGTATGATTTGCCAAAAATATTCTGCGTTTTGACTTGGTTTTTCTGTCATATAAAGTGATGCCTGCCCTGACATGTCAAAGGAATGTCTGTCATTTAGATAGCTGACAAAGAAATTGCACAAAATTGTTTTGTCACACATTTGGAAAAAGTGAATGATAGGAAAGTTGCATGTCATTTGTAAGCCGTGTACAATCATTCAATCATGTCATTTTGCCAGCTCTGTAAGGAAGTGATATTTTGTGTGTTAAAAAGTGCCAAAATAAAATATTTCTTCTTGTGGAATTTTTCTTTCTATAGTTTTATTACTGGTGTTTTAAAGGAAAAATCTCTGGGGAATCACTAAATGTATAATACTAAACAATTCAGACCAATAGGGAGTAATAAAGTTAAAAACAGTCATACTGTTTACAGCTATAATTTAATACACATTCGTAATATGGGGTATTCATAGGTTTGTGGTTAAGGAGTCAGCCTCAGGGTCCCAGGTTTGACTCCAACTCCAAAAAAGTGCTCCAATTGCGCCCAGAGCTGCCCACCCCTGGGCACGTGTGATCACCTCACCAGTGTGTGCATATGTGTGTTTCTCTACACAAATGAGTTAAAAATAGGTTTCTCTGTGTGTAAGCACTGTAGGCAAAATAGGTCACTTAGCAGTTAATGTAGAATGTTGATAATTTTTATGATTTATGTTTCATCATTTGATTTGCCATCGTCTTCACGACAATTTCAAAGTTAATACTTTAAAAGATTTGCAAGAATTTTGCAAGAAATATTTTAAACTATTAAGTATGGGCTGTAGTAATCAAAGTAACCGAAAGAGGGCGACATACTTTACAATATTCTACCACAATTGGCAAAATAACTAAAACTATACAAATTAAGAAAAAGTTGTAGAAGCCACTACATATACAGTATTTTACATTACATAATTTTACATTATTTAATTCTCCCTCTGTATTTTTTCTTTTAGCCTTTTACTTTAATTTCTTTATTCCTTCTAATTATTTGCTTTTCTTACTTTTTCCCATTAACTTACTCCATCATACTCTTTATTTCCCACTGAATTGACAAGGCCCTTAACCATGTACTATGACCCCAACCAACAAGTCAATTTAAACACTAAGTAAAGTGTCTGCTAAATGACATACTGTAATGTATTCAGAAACACATATTTGATTTTTTACTTAAAAATCACTTAAAAAAACTATATAACCCTTAATTCTCCAGGGGACTGTATCATGAAGGTAACATCAATTCAGTAGGACAGAAAAGCAATAGAAAATGAACTGACATGCATCCCAATAATATATCAGGGTATAGAATGTTTAACAAATAACGATCAAATACATTCCATTGATTATGAGGAATCAGTGTCTCTCTCAAGATTCATAGCTTTATTGACAACATTGCAAAAGCATTAAAATAATAATAACTATAAAAATCCAATAGAAGCAACAGAATAAATGACAACTAAAGCAAATATAGAAAGGAGAAAAATAAAAAATCGGATTAAACATTAGTTTTTAACATTATTAAATTAGAGAAAGAAGTACAGAGTATATACATGTCCATTATATACATCTCTTTCACACACACTCTCTCTCTCACACACACTCTATCTCGCTCACTCTCTCTCTCCCCCACACTCACACAAACTCCATCTTTCTGTCTGTATCACACACACACACACACATACACACACACACTCTCTCTCTTTCACACACACTCTCGCGCTTTCTCTCTCTCTCTCTTTCACACACACACTCGCTCTCTCTTTCACACACACACACACACACACTCTCTCTCTCTTTCTCTCTCTCTCATACACACACCCACACACTCTCTCTCGTTCTCTCTCTCTCATACACACACACACACACACACACACACACACACACACTCTCTCTCTCTCTCTCTCTATCTTTCTCTCTCTGTCCCTCTCATACACACACACTCTCTTTCTCTCTCTCTACCTCTCATACACACTCTCTCTCGGTGTATTCTCGCTGTGTCGGAGTGAACGCGGTGAACATGGCGGAGGGAAGCTTGATGCGCACCAGAAGCAAAGCAAAGTTGACGGTGTAAACGTGTTCGGTGCTGATCTGATCTGCGGGCTGCGGGTGGAGCGACGCGGTGAGTGAGCGAGGTGCAGCGGGAGGAGGGAACGCTCGATCGGGTTGTTTGGCGTTAGCTACCCGCGGCTCGGCTGCAGGTTGGCGTGCGGGCGGCGCGGCGAGCTGAGATTTCCGTCAGCCCACACTGCTTTAAACTTCAGCTCAGAGTCTCATCCACCAACGAACAGACCGCCACAAACTCAGTGCTCAGAATAATTCAAGCTAAGCTTTAAAGGTTTGAACAAAGCACGCGACCAACTGAGCTCGAGTTTGTTTACAATCTCTCTCTCTCTGTGTGTGTGTGTGTGTGTGTGTGTGTGTAACACGTTGCGATGCTTATAGCTTTACTATAGAACACAAGTCAAGTTTCAGACTGGGGGCATCATGCTTAGTGATGTGAACTCTTGGTATAAAGTTTTTTTCCTCATCACTTCACTTGTTAGAGTTCTAAACTGTTCTAGACTCTAGTTCTAGACTCTGAGTGGAAGGTTAAGGTTCTCTACAGCTAGTCTGCATGTGTTGAGTGGTTGAGCAAGTTGGAATGGTGATTATTATACCAGTTAATGTAGATATCTGCAGAGCTAAATCAATGTTTGTGTAACAGGAGAGCTGGCATGCCCGAACTTCACATCCCTCTTTATGCCTGCTGTGCTATAAAGGCACAGTAGGTTTAGAGTGTTAGGCTATTAATCTGATGGTTGTCAGTTCATTGTTACCACTGTAGGTTTTTGAGCAAGGTACTATAACCTTATTGCTCCAGGGTTACTATATGTCCACTCCTGTGCACTCCAACCAAAGTGGATACTTATAAGTTATCCATCCATCCATTATCTTCCAATTTATCCTATATATTAGGGTTGCGGGGGGGTTTCCCATGCCCATCCAGGGGAGAATGTTTCAGGCGCTGGGCAGATACAACCAGGACAGGGCGCCAATTTATCGCTGGGCACACACTCATACAGACACACTCTATATGGGGCAATTTGGAGAACTCAATTGTCTTGATCCATGTTTTTAGACTGTAGGAGGAAACCGGAGAACCAGGAGGAAACCCATACGGACACGGGGAGAACATAGAAACTCCACCCAGATGGGGATTCATACCGGGAATCCCTAGTGCTGAGAGGCGAACGTACTAATCACTAAGCCCGATTCATATAAGTTGCATTGGATAAATGCATCAACTAAATGACCTAATTTAATGTCATTGTGTGAAAAAGGTAAAATATTTTATTAGTTATCATGATTTATTTAACTACTATGTTGATATGTAGTATAGCATTGTTGATCAGTACATTACATTTTACTGTTGTGCATTTTATACTTGTCCGTAATCTCAGTTGCACTTACTATTCAGTAAGTGCAACTGAGATTACGGACAAGTATAAAATGCACAACAGTAACACATTGGTTCTGCAATTACAGACTATGCACCATTTTTTAAGTATGTCATCTCCCCACTTTGTTCCGTAATGGTTAGAAAAGACTTTTTTTCAGTGCCATCATGGTGTATGTCAGTGTATGTTGTACTGGTACGAGTGGATTCAGTGCTGCCGGAATAGACTGAGAATAGACCAACAACCCGTAATGGTCATCCATCAGCATCATATAGTTTTTAATTTGCTTTGTAAATCTTGTAGGTTTAAGTTTTTTTTTGTCTGAATTGCAATATTTACTTCGTATGTCCTCATATATATTCTTTTATTTGTAAGCTGCTTTGTATAAAAGCATCTGCTAAATGACTAAATGTAAATGTATATATATTACCATATATATCGACATGGAGCAGTAGTGGTTAGCTTGTCCGCCTTTCAGTGCTGGGAATCCAAGTTTGAATACTGATCAGGGTAAAGATTTCCTAGTTTCTGTGTGGGTTTTCTCACGGTTCTCTGGTTTCCCCCCACAGTCTAAACCATGGATTTAAGGTAAATTGCCTGCTCTTAATTGCCCCTAACCAGTGTGTCTGTGTGAGTGTGTGTGTGACCAGTGATGGGTTGGTGCCTTGTCTTAGTTGTATCTGCCTAGTGCACAAAACTTATCCCCTGGATGCATATGGGGAACAGCATGATGCAGCTCTTCAAAAGCCTGTTACATTTTTATAAATAGATTTTTTTCAGTATTTTTTACTCTTTTTTATTATGCACAGTAAACTACATGATTTATTTTAATAATTTTAAAAGTAAACCTTTATGTTGGAAATATGTTTATGGAACCAACAGTGGTGCTTAAAATGACTCTTTGAAGAGATTTCACCTTTTAAATGGCAAAGTGTTTTAAAGTCTTTTTACTTGAGATTATTTTAACGAACTGTGTCTCTGAACCCAATTACAAAACTATAAAGAATAATATTATTCAATGTACACAGCACTGTTTGGGACACATCAACTCTATCTCAGTACTGCCTTATAAAAAATGAAAATTAATGTGTCTTTTAAAATAACTTTTGTATTTTATAGAGTGTTTTAGATTACTGAGAAACTCAGTGAGCACTGGGCCAGGACATGCTCATGAGCACTGCTCATTGGGTCTTTTATTGATGCTCTTGATAACTGAGATAATTAAAAAGAACTGCCTGAGGCTACCATTCTCAAGGCTTTGATCTTTTCATTGAAAAACCTCACTGAAGTAGAACTATGTTAATTTGTGTTGCATGAGTACAATATCTTATCACTAACTTCTACCATAAAAGACTCTGTGAAACAGTGTGGTAGAATCCTACTTTTTATTATTTATTTCCCCCCCTCCCCCACCACATTAGATTTTCTAGAGTTCTTGCCTCTCGTTTAAAGGTGTGGTAGCTCAGTGGTTAGGGTGTTGGGCTGTCAATCTGAAGGTTGTCGGTTCAAATCTCAGGTTCACTTAAGTTACCAATGTGGGTCCTTGATCAAGGCCCTTACTCCTTAGTGCTTCAGGCCAACTATATATATTTGCAACAAGAATTGAATCGGACCATTTTGCATAGGTGAATCCATCCAGTGTCCATCCATTATCATTCACTTTATCCTGTACTAGGGTCGAGAGGGGGGGGTGTTCCCCATGCCCATCCAGGATAGAACGTTTCGGGCACTGGGCAGACACTCAGGACAGGGCGCCAATCTATTGCTGGGCACACACTCACTCACACAGACAAACACACTCTATATAGGGCAATTTGGAGAATTTAATTGACCTTGATCCATGTTTTAGGACTGTGAGAGGAAACCGGAGAACCCGGAGGAAACTCGCACAGACACTGGGAGAACATGTAAGCGGGAATCCCTAGCGCTGAGAAGTGAACGTGCTCACCACTAAGCCACCCGCATAGGTGAATATTTGACAAATTTTGGAGAATTTCACTATGGCCAATAAATTACTAAAGGTGGGTCAGCATTGAGTCAGAACCAAAAAATGACTATTCAGTGACATGCTAATGAGAAAACATGTCAAAGTACAATACTCCTTTTTGTCACTGACAAAATCATACTCATTTGCTCATTTTCAATTGCCTTGATATGGTGCATGACCATCTCAATAATGTAGAAAAAAACCACTTTATAAAATAAAAGTTTTTTTTTTTTTTTTTACATGGGTTACCATAATTAGTTACAGTGTCAAAATGAGCAAGCTTGAGATTTTTATCTTGGTCTTTACTTCTGCACAAATATATAGCATTTAAAATAATTTCATAGCTGTGTTTTTCACTGTTCAGAGACAATGAGACTCAAACCAGGAAACTGTAATGTAGTGTAATTACAGTACCACATACCACAGGTATAGGGTTTATTGGATGGCACACACATGACAATGCACCAGCAGTTGAACACTGGGACTGTAAATCGAATGGGATGGCTTTTAGTTGTGCTAAAGGCATTTGTGGGTAACCAGCTGCTGATTTGTGATATGTGTTGGTTTGCGCAGCTGCCCATGATGCTTTCCTCTTTAGCAAGACTCTTCACATGGAACTTCAAACTTAAGTTCTATTCAAAAGTTCATTGTCTATTCAAAAACCTTTTTCCATCACCATTTTCTGCATTCTGTGTTTGTGATATATACACCTGGTCTTAGTCTAAAGTATATTTAGTAGCTGTATTTAAGTTATTTATGTCCTTTTTTCATGCAGTTTTAAAAAAAAATGGACTTTGTCTCCAGAGATTTTTTTTCATGTTGTCAGACACTAGAGCAGCATGAGTCTGTCAGCACAAAAGCACAAACAGTCTACTTGAATGCAATCGGTTGCCAATACTGACCCTAAAGGATTACATTGTTTAATGGTGGCCACTTCTTTGCATTTTTGTACTGTAATGCAATACTGGATGATGTTGGTGCACAATGATAGATTTTTTCCTAGTATAAATGTGGACCATAAAATCGCGGGGGTAGGAGACAGGTTAAAAATACTATTTTAAAAGTAGATATATTTGTCTAAACACCAACATTTTTTGAAAAAAAGTGTTCAGTGTTCCCTTTACAGTCACAAAGTATGTTAGGAATATTTTTGAGAGTATCATCACATGCATCGAAAAAGGTACACAAATACAATGGCTTTGTAATGTTGCAACAATAGAAAATGATCTCAGATCAATAATATAAAATGTGGTTTTAATTTAATGTTCCATGACCATACATTTACATTGCATTTGGTCATTTAGCAGGCTTTTATTCAAAGAGACTTACAAAGTGAGCACAAGGTTGACCACAACATTCCTGGAGCAATTAGGGGTAAGGGCTTTGCTCATTCACCCACATTGGTAACTTCAGTGGACCTGGGAATTGAACCCACAACCTTCAGATTGATAGCCCAATACCCTAACCACTAAACTGCCACACCATAATAACATTTTTTTTTAAGGGAATCTTTTTTTTCTTGTTCATCTATAATTTATTCATGTTGTTTTGAAGCAGGACCAGAACACCAGTCACAATAAAATGCTTTACATTTTGTTTTTTTACAATTACAATTTTTTCCCCTCCCCCCAAATAAACTGAAAAACCCCACACAGTCTTATATATATATATATATATATATATATATATATATATATATATATGTGTGTGTGTGTGTGTGTGTATATATATATATATATATATATATATATAACGCATCAATGCCACAACATAATTATATGACTTTAATCAATATTATATGTATTTTTATTTGTATGCATTCTCCAGTTCTATGCTATATAATTTGTAGTAGTTTTCATGTGAAGTTGTATTAAAAGCGGTCCCTGGTTTTGTGACCATCGTCAGGCTTCTGAAAAGGTGGCATCCACTTCATCCATGACACCCTTCTGTTAATGTAGTTTATACTGGCATGGAGTAATGTACAAATAATGTAATCGTTATTCATGAATGCATGTACTCTGAATTCCTGATCAACACAGTTGATGTAGCAGGCCATGGTGCATTTTTCTTGTCCTCAGGCTGGTAATGTAGAATGTATAGCGATTTTGTGGTGGGTGGGGGTTTTGGAATCCATGGAGAGCCAAGAACTGTCTGGTCAGGGATCAAATTCTCACGCTGTTAGCAAGCTCACATCCATAATTCATGTGCTTTCTCACTTGTAGAGGAAACTGGAAAATGTGGTGATGTATCCCTCCTCCTCTCCTGATGGTTTTGTCTTGCTGTTATATCAAGCTATTTGTCTGTTCTTGTTTCAAGTGAAAAGTGCAGTCAGGAACTGCTTTGCTGAAACATTGCTTGGTTGGGTGAGGAGTTCAGAACAGTAAAAAAGCATATTCTAATTGTAGGTTCAAACCAGGCTTTTAACTTCTTAGCTTTTTAACTGCAGCCTAAGTAAAGACAAACCATTATCAAAGCTTGTGCATCTAGCTTACAATCTAGACCTTTAGCTCACCTCTTTTTAAAATATTTTTGTAGTTGAGAATTGGTGTAGCAGATTTTATATCATTTTCTTTATGGTCTATTCTCTACTTAAATTAAACCGATGGGTGACATTCTTGGGTTATAAAGATGGGTTAACTTTAATACATTTTCATTTAGTACCTTTCAGTTTTTATTTAATTCACAGCTTCGATCTCACATGTGAATTGGTTTTTCCTGCTTTTCTCACTCAGCATGGGTTTTCATCTAATCAATTGCTCGTCCAAGCTTGCTAATGGGGTTGGTAAGATTCACAGTTTTAGTATTAGACAGACAGACACACACACACACCCACACACCCTTATCAAAGTGTTCAAATATCTCAGGCTTGTTGTGATTGCATTGTCTTTACTAGCTGAGAGCATGTTGTTTTGAAATATAAATAATACACTATAATTATTTATTATTTAAAATACCCCAACTCATGTACTCTCGTGCTTTATTTGAAATGACTAGATTGCTTGTTCATTTATATAGCTTTTAGATAAGTGCTTGAGAGGACATCTGCCTCATTAAAATGTATCAAGTCACACAGACGGTAATGGAAGATGGACATTTCAAGAACCCACATTTTCTTAAATACAAATCATGTTCTTTCTTGTCAGTTAATTACCATGTAGTATGGCACTACTAAAGTGTCCATTAGCATTAAATTTTAAACATTTGCCAGAGGGTCAAGCTGCGGCTTAAACCACCTTTTCAAACTTCTTTATCTATATACTATTTCGAAGCCAAAATGTAGTTTAAGTGTGAACATGTGTCCTCGAGTTAGTGTGCTGTGCATGATTCTCTGTCTAAATACCTGCTTCATTTATCATGTAAAACTGCACATGTACAACTAACACATTTCTGTAGTACAATACTTTGAACTGATAAAACCAAGGTGCATAACATGGGTAACTACAGCATGTAACACAAAATAACATTAGAAATACAACCACTAATTAATAATTAATAAATTACTCAACCTATCTTAATTAATAGCTAACTATATTTTCACCAATGATAAACGCTCATCTTTATCATAAATAAATCTCATCTTATTATTTTGTCCGAATAATCCTCGACTGGTGTTGTGGTGCGGGTTCCTCATCCCCATCCAGAGAAGAACGTTTTAAGTGCTTGGCAGATACACATAGGACAGGGTGCCACTCCTTTACTTGACACACACACTCACACAGACACACTTTACAGGGGCAATTAAGAGAAGTTAATTTACCTTGTATTCATGTTTTTGAACTGTGGATGAAAACCGGAGAGTCCGGAGAAAACCCACAGACACGAGGAGAACCCAGCCTGTCAGTCAATAAATGAATTTGATGAACGGTACCATTTTTGTTCCCTCATTGCTGTATTTTTGTCTCTCTCTCTCTCTCTCTCTCTATTGTTATGTATTTTCCATAATGCTGTAAGGTGTGTCTTTCAAAATACACTTCAAAAACATCTGAGAATGGAAATGGATCCTTTGTTCCACTTTTCTTTTGAACAAATATGAGATTGAGTGCTTTACTCTTTCACAGGTATATAATAGGATACTTTTTCTTTTGTATGGTGGTGCTTTCACTCCTACAGTTCTTCCTCATGCTGACTTATAAGACCCCAGTTAAACCAGGTCTTTGTTGTAGGGTGCTTATGTGTACATTCAGAGGCTTTTAACCGAACCCATTTGACTCTTTTTCCGGAAAAATGAACACTTGATGATTTTATTTTTAATAACAGTAAATTAATGTCTTACACTGATAACACCACCCGGCCGCACAAGGAGGATGAGTTCCCCCACGAGCCTCAGTCCTAACAAGGTTTTCCCCAAAAAAGCCAAGGAGGTTTTCTTTGCCACTGTCCCTTCGACTTGCTCTTTAGGGGTTGAGGTGTAAAACACTGTGAAGCTGCTTTAAGACAATATACCATAGTAAAACCCCTATATAAATAAATTCACTTTAACTTATGTAAATATTGAAATAAAAAGCATACTGGATAGTTTTAAAGTAGGGCATGGTGGCATGTTGGCATAGTGGTAAGCACATCTGCATTTCAGCACTGAGGAGCCAGGTTTGAATCCCAATCTAGATGGAATTTTCATGTTCTCCCTGTGTCCATGTGGGTTTTTTCTGTTTTTTTTTTTTTGTTTGTTTCTTACCACAGTCTAAAAACAAGGATTCAGGGCTGCTATGCTATGGTGTTATTAGTGGAGGACATTAATGTACTGTTATTAAAAAAAAGGGTGTATAACCTAGATAGTGTGTGTGTCTGTGTGAATGAATGTGTGCCCAGCGATATATTGGCATCCTATTCTGGGTGTATCTGCCTAGTGCCTGGATGGTCATAGGGTCTCCCCCACCCCCACACAACTAATAAGATAAGATGAAAATGTAATAATAAAAAAAGTATTACTGTAAGTCAAATACAATCTGGACAGGAGAAATTAATCTTTCAGGTCTCATGTTATGCATGTTAGTTTTACATGTCTTCGATTCTTTTCTGCTTTTTTTTTTCTATAAAAGGATATTCTGATTACAATGCCTTACTGTCAAGTAGTCACTCCAGCTGTATGACATCCCATGGGTGTATGACTGTGGTCGGGTTGTTAGATAGACACTGACATCCTCAGTAGTCATGTTTCCTGAAATCAACCCTCTGTTAATGAGCCACACTTTTATACACACGGACTGCTGAAAAAAGTAATTTTGTGGATCAGGGTTCTCCTTTAATCTGTATAGCTGTTCTAAATGGGGTTTAAAGCTATCATTTCAAGGCAAATAATGCTTAGCTAGCTTTATAAGGGAAGATCAGCAGATTTGACCCATTTTCTATCTTGTTTGTTTAAAGCTCAAGCCCGTCTGGCTTTGGTGCAACACCTGGGACTTCTTACATCTCTTTTGTCACATGTTAATATATGTGTGCAGAACACATTTTAAATAATTGATAGATAGGTCATTGCTTTTACATTGATTTAATTTGCTCTTGTAGCAAAGTGTGTTTAAAAGTTTCTTACGTTCATTCATATTGTATGATGTTGGCATTATTCATGTAATGGGTAATCTGAGTGCCAAACAATAACAAAACCTTATATCTAGGTATTGTGTTTCTGAACATGTTTAGCCTATAAACAGTATTAGTCTCTAATGATTTAGAAAATGTAGATAATACGTACCCCAAAATATTTTTATGTTATCCAAACCATTGTATTTACGTAGTACGCATATGTGTGGTTCTGGCAGTGATTACTTTAACCTTAAAATCAGTAATTTTGAGCAATACTTCTATCAGTGATGACATTAACAACTGAAGTTATATTTAAGGCAGTAAAACTATCTTGTTTCTAATCAAAATTATTTTAAATTAAAAAAAAAGTTTCATTTGTTTAAACTTTATTTATGCAGTAGGTTAAAGCCTGAACAGCATAACTAGTTATTTTCTAACAAGAGATAATAAATGATAACAACATTTTGGTATTTCCAGGTTACCTTTAAGAATGTTTTTAAAAAGTGGATGGAAACTGCAATGCTCATAGGTATTCTGAGGACTCCAAACAGAAAGAATCTTGTTTGTGCTGGAAATTAAACTTGGGACCATCTCACAGTCAGGCCAATGCACAAGCACCGTGCCAACAACTACATTAGTGGAAATAATAGAGCATCCAAATATTTTTCATTACAAAAGAATGAAATTCTGATTGGCTGAGGGTTGCTAAAATTGTGTTAAAAATAAAAAAGCATTGAATCAAAAGTATTAGAAAAGGCCTTTTATTCATGGAATCCAAGTGTTTATACAATCCCAAAGCCATAAGTATAAAATCCAGCACCTTGTAATGTATGGTATAGAACTTGACTCTCCAACACAGAGCCCTGATAACCTTGTCCAAGTGTTGCCTGTTCCTCTATTTCCCTGCCACATCATCACTTTTATCTAACATGGGTTCAACAGCATTTTAAGTCTTCAAAATATTGTGGCCTCCAGGAAGCAAATGTAGTGGTATGTGATACGTTTAAAATGAATATACAGTAGTGTAGACATAGCCAAAATTTCTTTTTGACACATCTGCTCTGTGTAGTTCTGGCAGGCTGCCTTGCAGTAGTACTACCTCCTCTACAAGCTGGAACTGCTGTCCATGAGAGGAAACAACTTTTGCCAACTGGAACCAAAAGTCTGGGTGTTGGCAGGGTGTCCAGCAGCCGGTTTTCAGTGGCGCAGTTTCATTAGTTTCTTGCGTTGATTTAAATCTTATGGGAGCTTTTAAAATGAAATAGTTTGGAATGAAGCGGAACATTGCTGTTACAAGTTAAATGGATGAACTTAAGTTAAATGTTCTTTTCTTATCAGAGCTAATGTTGTTTTGATGCTACTTTATTGTAATTATACAAAATTACGCTATTTTCCAGATTCATCCTGAGGGATGAAGTTCACATTTTTTACTTTGCCCAGCCAGACAATGTTTTTTTTTTCCCTAGGAATTATTGCAAATATAAATATGGTAATATTGTTTTAATGGCAAGTCATACAAGTGCATTTAGCAACCAGAATACAGCTTCTATGTGTGTCTAGCCTACTGACCGAACGATACAAATTACTATAAGTTTCTTTCATTACTGACATCATGCTGTCTAAATCAATGTAAAATTATAGTCACCACATATTTGTTTATTTCAGATGTATCCATTACTGTCTGTGGCTTTTTAAAAAATTGCAATCTTCGTAAGTTAACACAGTGAGTTATTGTCAACAACATGGGCAGTGTTTTCACAGCACTGATGTCACACAATGTACATAAAGACTGCTATAGAGTGCTGGTTGGTATATGAATGAGGTCATGTGAAATCAAAACCTGCAGGCCAGAAACAACCAGAAGTGCTTAAGGCATCTATGAAATACTTACTTTAACATGTTGCATAACAAAAAGGAAAAATAGGCATAATTTACAATTAAACTAATTGTTTCCTAATACTAAGAAAAAAGGAGGAGCCTTTGTTTTCTGCAAATTGTTTAAGTTATTTTGGTTTCACAAATGATCAGCTGAGAAGGACAATCTTCAAAATCAGTACATTGAACTGACATAGTGTGTTTATTGTGAGGATTTTGGTTGAAAAGGATCAACTCTTCTCTTATGTTTTCCTCTAGACATAATTTAGTATGCTTTTATTTTATAATTATAATGACTGTATCTTTTTATGATATTACTTTTACCTGAGTTTTACATTTTGCATTGTTGGTACTTTGAAATATATAGATTACAAATTATATGCTTAGTAGTGCATGATTTAAAAGGTTTTTACTAGCAGTTATGTCTGTAATAAACCAAATCTTGCGATGGATTGGCATCTGGTTCTGGGTTTATCTGTCCAGTGGCCGAAATATTCTCCCCTGGATGGGCATATTGAACTCCCTGCGACCTGAATAGATGAATTAAGTGGAAGTTAATAAAATGAGATGGGATTAGCCAAATCCTTTTTTAAAATAAGTTTTATATATATATATATATATACAGTGGGTTGCAAAAGTATTCATACCCCTTGAACTTTGCCATATTTTGTCACATTACAACCACAAACATAAATATATTTCACTGGAATTTAATGTGAAAGACCAACACAAAGTGGTATACAATTGTGAAGTGGAATGAAAGTTATACATGAATCAACAATTTTTTTACAAATAAAAAACTGAAAAGTGTGATGTGCAAAATTATTCAGCCCCCTTTTCC
>JAFMOD010001813.1:60924-74879 GCA_019802435.1 Corydoras maculifer
ATTTAATAAATGATTGTTGGCAATTTTTAAGGAAATTTTGCTGAATTTAACTTAAATCTTTTTTTTTTTTTTTCGTTTTTTTTTGTATGTAAAATAACTTGCTATTGCTTTTTACTAGTCACACTGTGTCATTGTGCCCTTAATAAATTGAAACAAAGTAAATACATTGTAATGTGCGTTAAATGTGCAAGTTGGTTCCCTGTAGAGGTGGTAAACTTATTATTAGAAACAAAACAAATGAAATATGGAATGTTATTAGATGTGTCCCTGAGATTTGTTTTTTTTAATTTTATTTTATGTATTTATTTATTGTTTTTAATATTTAGACAATGATCATTCCAAGTTTTTTGTACCTTTGGCTCTTAATTTAAAATGCATTATATAACCTGAATTGGTAATGATCAGTTTTACAAATGTGTTCTCGTGATTTTGGACAAAGATCAGAAAGATCAGAACACATTTACTTGCCAAGTAATCCAAAAATACATGTGGAAGCCAAAAATGGTTTCCTGCAAGACTTTGTGTGACGATGTAATAATTAAATTCCAACTGTGTCATTATTTAAAATTGGCATGATTATTGTTGGAATCACTGACGTTAAGCCAGACTGTGTTGTGTTCATAGAAGATAGCTGAGTCATGTCACAACAAATCCAGTGGATCAGCAGTCTCTCTCTGGAAAACCTAATCGTATGTTAGCATTTTCCTGCCGCTGACTTAATTACTTTTCTCTGCTAGCCCATATAGAAATGTAATAAGGTTCTGGTCAGTGTGAGATGAAACAGTCAGTTGTTTCTTTGCTGAGGAGAAAAAAATTTCAGTTCTATCTTTTCTTCCCACATCAATGCCTTAATCAGGAATCCACTTCACACTAATGTCACTTTTTCTTCTACCTGATCATCTCTACTCTACACCTCTTTTGGATTTTATCTTCTTTTCTCCTTTGTCCATTTTGCCCCAACCAGACATCCTTCCTTAATCTCATAACAGACTCATAACCAATCAGGGAACGAGATGACTCACATGCTTCTAGGAGGAACCAGATTTCAGCCAATCACATGTTTCTTCTCCTCCTTACACATGAACTTAATGCACCCATGATTAGCTAGCGTTATTCAGATGACAGAGATTTTTTTGACACTCCTTCCTCCATGAAAGTACAGCCAAATGACTCTCTATAAGCTCTGCCCAGCCTAAAATCAAGATTAATACTTTATCCATTGCAATTCCAAAACCAGCACTAGCAGTTCCCGTAGTTACAACCGTGGCATAGGCGTTACCACATCTGAGCTTTATTTACTGAATCATACAGTGCCCTCTCCAGTTTACATTCCCTGGCTTTACAGGTGTGTGCATTTACTGAATCAATATGCACGCAACACAGCACTAAGCTAAGTAAAGCCAAAATGACACAAGGAACATTAACTGGAGAGAAAAGATTTTATGGACTGATTATAGTCCATAGAGAGAATGACCCTTAAGGGGTGGATGAGCTCATGGTTTGATCAGTAACAGGCAGGTATTGTTAATGATGAGATGCTCGGACCTTTCAGGTTGAAGGTGGACTAAGTTTAAGACTCTGACTTTCCAGTAAAGGCCTTAAAGATAAAAGAATAATGACATGGCCCACTTTGTGACCTGATCTATATTAAGAACTTGTGGGACATAACTGAACATGAGCTTTACTGTTAAGATAAACAGTATGCTACATTATTCTGACCAGGAAGTTATTGTTGTTAATGATGCTGCTGCATAAAAAGTTGATCGTTAACAAATTAAGAAACCGACAGCCTCTATCAATGGAAGGTTTTGGACTTGTGAAGATAAAGGTGGTTATATTTGTTACTGATTTAAATGTAAAAAATGTTTATTAAAGTTGTAAAGTTTGTGTGTAACAAATAATAATACTGCACACTTAAAGTTTGCCAATAATTATGCTTATGATTAGAGTAATAATTATAATGGGTGTTTATAATGGGTACCCAATTATAATGGGCATTTAATATGGATTTTAATTATAACGTGAATGGTATGGTTGTGTTGTGGTTAGCACGTTGGCCTCAGTGCTGGTTAGAATCGCAATCAGGTTGGAGTTTCCATGTTCTCTCTGTGTCCGTGTGGGTTTTCTCAGGGTTCTCCGGTTCTATCCCACAGTTCAAAAACATGCATTCAAAGATAATTGGCAGCTCCGAAATGGAACCCTCCGGAAACCCTAATAAAAGATTAAATAGGATAATATGATCAAATGAGATAAAAATTATTATCATTATTATGCATTTTGGATTAACATAAAACACTGTCGTTGTTTAATAATGGAAATAATCATAAACTAATAATTGGACAGAAAAAATGTATTTGAAAATTGAATCATTATTGGTCAAATTCATAGTCCGATCTTCCAATGATTGGATAAATGCATTTCTGTTGTTTCTCTAGGGCCCCATTCCTTCATGTTTCTTTCTATTGTTTCATTCCTGTTTATTTTGTAGCTGATGTTAGAACTCTAGTTTATTTGAAAATGTGCAGTAGTTGTCAATCCTAGGTTATCTAAGATATTCACAAACTTAGCGTGCACATGCAATAGATGTGATCAACAAGCTTCACAAAAGACAAGCAAACAGACATTTTTAGACTTATTCCTGCCCTTGCAGCACATAACCTTAGTTACCCGTCCTTGTAATCATGACCTGCTTGGACTTGTCAGTGGAATGCCAGCATTAGCCTTTCTTTCACACAGCTTATATACCGCAACTGGTCTGTGTTGACAGATTGCATGTTTAATGCGAACTTTTTCATAATTAGACTCTAATAGAGTTGACTAATAAAGTCCAAATGACAAAGTTTACTTGTAACTGGTGAAACAATCAGCATGATATTTAGCACTTTAAATTATGTCTTTAACTAAATAGAGAAGTTTGAGATTTGTGTTTTGATATTTGAAGGTATTTTATGTTGTTTTAACGGCAGTGAGAGTGACTTATTTTTATGAATAATGTTTATGAGCAGACATTTTTTAAGAGTGTCTGAAGGAAATAAAGGTTAGATATTTTAACATGCATGTGTACAAAGTATCCAACACTCTGCTTCAGAACTTTAAACGGCCTCTTCCTGTAACAACTTTCAGGATAAAATGTTCTCCAGTACCATCAGTCCTGCTGCTGCTACTGTTGCTTGATTCTAAGGATAATAAACAAGTACCCACCACCATGCTTAACAGTTGGTACAAAGGGTTTGCAGTCATGCTATGTTTGCTTTGATTCAAATGTGGTAGTGATATTGGCAAAATCATGCTCGTCTCATAAGTTTCAGAGCTGTTTTTTTATTTATTTATTTTTTTTTTTGTGAACTCTAATCAGAGAAAAACGGGTGGAGTTTCCATGTTCTCCCCGTGTCCGCGTGGGTTTCCTCCGGGTTCTCCGGTTTCCTCCCACAGTCCAAAAACATGGATCAAGTCAATTGAATTCTCCAAATTACCCCATATAGAGTGTGTCTGTGTGAGTGAGTGTGTGCCCAGCGATGGATTGGCACCCTGTCCTAGGTGTATCTGCCCAGCACCCGAGGCGTTCTTCCCTGGAGTGGCATGAGGATAAAGTGCGAGATAATAGATAGATGGATGGATTATTATTTCTCTATCTCTCTCTCTCTCTCTCTCTCTCTCTCTCTCCCCTCCTCTCTCCATGTAAGCATTAACTGCTTAGAGAACGGGCTGAAAAGAAAATTATCACAACTGTGTTTAGAATAGGACTTTTTGGTAAAGGAACTCTTACATGTACATTGTATTAAGATTCATTCATTCATTCATTCATTATCTTCCGCTTTATCCTCTATTCGGGTCGCGGTGGGGTACCCCATGCCTATCTGGGGGAGAATGTTTCGGGCGCTGGGCAGATAGACCCAGGACAGGGCGCCAATCCATCGCTGGGCAGACACTCACTCACACAGACACACTCTATATGGGGCAATTTTTGAGAATCCAATTGACTTGATCCATGTTTTTGGACTGTGGGAGGAAACCGGAGAACCCGGAGGAAACCCACGCAGGCACGGGGAGAACATGGAAACTCCACCCAGATGGGGATTTGAACCAGGAATCCCTAGCGCTGAGAGGCAAACGTGCTAACCACTAAACCACCTTTGTTTTAAGATTAAAAATTAAAAATGAGCAATAATCAGTTTTCTACCGACAAATCTTTTATTCAGACTGCCAGATGCAAAAACTGATTAGAAATAAAGAAAACATTTCTTTAAGCATGAAATAAAAACAATAAAATGGGCACTTGTGCACAAAATGAAATTGAAGTGAAATGAAGTGAAATGTTAAATCTGTTAAAAGCTTTGTACCTCTGGATGGTTCCAGACGTGGCTGCTTTGGGGAATTATGGCTCCCTTTGGCATCTTTTTAAACTGACCTTCACCAGAGTGGAAGGCTTAATGGGCTGTGAAGGACTCTGTGCTAAGATAGACTGAAAATTGGTAGGCTGGCTGGTGCCATGTATTTATCAATGCCATGAAGCTCAATGTGCAAAACTGCTCAAAACTGTCCTGTAATTCTTAAGCATATGGGTGGTTTCCTAAGTAATAGTAGCTTTTCTAATTTAAATTGAAACATTTAAAGTTAAGTCTAGTTTTATCCGAGTATGAGTTCAGTATTAATGAGCTCTGACACTGAGACTGCAATTCACACACTGCCTCATTTCATACTGCTGCTCATCCAGCATTCTGGAGCATGTGATTACACGATACAAGAGGGAATTTAATCCTGCCTGAGAGAGAAAGAATGACTCTTGAACTCACAACCTTAAATGACTACAGCATCATTAGGGTTCTTCTCTTTTATCAATGTTTCAAACTGTATTTTTGCACTATTCAGTTATCCTCATTCATTCGTTATCTTCCGATAATTCCTGTTCTAGGGTCGCCAGGGGAGGGAGGGTTCCCCAAGCCTATCCAGGGGAGGTTTCAGATGCTGGGCAGATACACCCAGAACAGGGTGCAAATCTATCTCTGGGCACACGCTCACTCACACATACATTTAGAGCAGCCAATTTATCTTGTAACTATGTTTTTAGGCTGTGGGAGGAAACCAAAGAACCCAGAGGAAACCCACGTGGACACAGGGATAGAGAATTTTAGTTGCAAAATAGCTTATTAGCCATTTAATCCATTAATTCATTATATGCAATAAGTTTTATCAATTAAATTAATAGGTAAATTAAGGCTGGTTTGCTTACATTAATGATCCTAATAGAAGTTTTTTTTCATTTATTTGGTTATAGAAAGAATATTTTAAACCTAATACTGAACCAGATGCTAGTGAGATAGTAACTATTTGTGCAATTTATTGCTGACATTAGTCTGTTACCTAACTACTCAAGAAATCTGTAACTACTCTACAATCATTTAAATCCTGGATTTGCAAAGGTTTTACTGTACAAGTATCCATCCATCCATTATCTTCCACTTTATCCTCTACTACGGATGCGGGGGGGGTTCCCCATGCCCATCCAGGGGAGAAAGTTTCGGGCGCTGGACAGATACACCCAGGACAGGGCGCCAATCCATTGCTGGGCACACACTCACCCAAACAGACACACTCTATATGGGGCAATTTTGAGAATTTAATTGATTTGATCCATGTTTTTGGACTGTGGGAGGAAACCGGAGAACCCGGAGGAAACCCACGCAGACACGGGGAGAACATGGAAACTCCACCCAGATTGGAATTCGAACCAGGAATCCCTAGCACTGAGAGGAGAACATGCTAACCACTAAGCCACCGTGCCGCCCTGTACAAGTATACTATTCTTAATTACCTGGAGTGGTAGATTACACATGCATTCTTTGCAATAATTCTTACTCATAATAGAATGAAATACAAAATCTGAAATCAACCTACAACCAAATCTATTCTGTAATACCCCCAGAGGCAAAGGAGACCAAACTAGCAGATCACAGACCTGGCCGGTAGTTTGTAATAAGGGCACACTTCAGTCACTTGCCATGCCGTTGTGCCTCTCTGTTCTCATTAAGAGTGCTGTCAGTCAGCGCTCTTCTAGAGCTGCACAGAGCTCACTTCACCATCACTGCACATAATGATGCCCAGAATCACAAAGCAGGAAGACAGATTAATGAATTGCAAATGTCTGTAAATTAATATGTTTAACAGGGAGCAGCCGTCACCCATAAATCTTCAACCTTTAAGGCAGCAAGTGATGGCACCCCTTTCTCCCCATTATTTCAAGTCTTATAAATATAGAGGTCATAAATATGGATCGGATTACAATATGTCTGAACATTCTGCTCCTTTGACTGACAAGTGTGACACGGCTGTTAAGGGACCTGGGCTGACCTGCATTTTTATTTTTGCATCGCAGCAGCATTGAATGTATATTTTGCTGTTAAAGCAGCTGTGGTGTTAAAAAAACAAGACCTTTTATCCAGATTTCCATCTTATTATAAAAATGGAGTTAAGTGGTACTTAATGGAATTGTATTTAATTTTGTGTTTTTTCTCTTAATATTTTAAAGGCAAATCATTAACAAAATAAAATGAAATCCAAGAAGGAATGGTTAGAAAAGAAACACATCAAAATTTCATTACATTTTTGATACTGAACCAACACATTTGCATATAAAAATCCAATATAAATTAAGTTCTTACTATATGAGTATAATAATTATTAGTATAAATTAACTAAATATGTAATTGGAAAAGCAGATAAACTGTTAATTCTTAGCATATTGCGAATCGTTTCTTGTAGATGTAATATAAAAATAAAACCGTATTTTTAGGAAAGTTGGATAATTTTATAAAATTTGTTAGAATATATGGTTTGTATTGTTTGGTAATTCAAATGAAACGGGCAGGTTAAAAGACATAATGATTGAAATATTTTATATTATTTGCTGTCATTTTTGTGAAATTGTTGGTTATGAAAAAAGGCTGTTTATTATTGTTATCAGCTTGTAAACTATTTTAATGTTCACAAATGCTCTCAAATATGCATTAAAAAATCATTAACATGATTGTAATGTGCATTTTTCTGGTAATGCATGTTAATTCGATTCAGCATTTTTTGTAAGAAGCATGCACAGCACCACCAACATCTCTATCAATCAGTGTGTCTTCTGAGTAGCTCAGAGTCGAGGGAAATCATGTCACTGGCATCATTTACTTATCAGCACAAGTTACTTTATATGTGAACTACAATTGTATTTGTATATATATAATTTTTGTTCATTGACTCACAGCACTACTACTGCAGACAGATTTGCCTTTTGTCATTTTTAGTTTTTTTTCTGTTGACAAATTTACATTCGAAATGTATCGAAAGCATTATATGAATACATTAAAACTCAACAAATTGGGAAATTAATCAGATGCAAACCATTTTAGACACTTGGGTACAATCATATGATAATTGGCACTTTTACTTTATTTCAGAGATGGATGTCCGCTTTTGTAATGGCCTGTTCTACTTGACCAGCGTTTACAGATTAGTCAACATGATTTTTTCTTTGCTTCCTTTTTGCCAAACTTTTTTTGTTGCATGACCTTTCTCATGTCTTTTTATCCTTTAGATATTAATGAACAATAATCCAGACTTGGCTTTTGTTTAGATGTGTGTGGGGTATTTGATGCCTTACAATAATGAATCCAATATTTTTTTTTTTTCTGTAGTCGATGCCGTAGACCTCTGTTGAGCAATTTCCTGTAAAGAAAAGGTAAGCTTTTTTAGTCTGTCTGCTAATTGTGATGGTGTGAATACTCAGTGTTTGGCTTTCCACCTAATGTTCTAATGAAATATTTACAGGAATAAAACGAATCCGCTAGGAAATCAGGGACAAAGGTTTTTGTGTTAAAAAACAAAAATTTTAACTGAATGTTTTGATTTTCATCAAATATTTTAAAAATTAAAATAAGTAAATGTTTTATTAACATCAAGTATACAGGATATATATATATATATATATATATATATATATATATATATATATATATATATATATATATATATATATATATCCCCTAGAAATAGGGAATTAATTACTGATGGCACATAAATACCCTCAGGAACATTACAAATCACTCTGCTTTTGGAACCGTTTGTGTTTATTAAGTTGATTTTGTAAAATTTATCTATTCTATCTTTAAAAATGGTTTTCAGTACTTCTGTACTGAAACTACACTGCTTTATCATTGTCTCCCATTCAACTCTGTTAAGGCATCAGTGTTAGTTTGTAATGGTGATTGCTTCATTAGGACAACCCATTGGCATTAATGTACAGGAAGTAAAATACAGTAGTTACTTTTAAAAATGAAAAAGAAAATTAAAAAATGCAATTAACCCTTGATTATCCTGACTATTATAATGATCGGCCAATAATATAATACATAGACATATAGTAGTAGCAGTAGTAAAAGTTAATGAGTTAGTTAGTATTTGTTTTATTCAGCTAATTCTCAATCTTCCAATGTAAAAATTTATACTTTCAGTTTTTTTTAAAGTAATAAAACTTTAGGCACAAATTTAGCTCCATATTCACTCAGCCTGTCTTTAGTATTGCTTGATATTTGGTTGATTTTTTTTTCTGGATAAATATGACCTAATCTTCACTTAATTTTCACACAGAATGTTAAAAAATCCGACTAACCAAAAATAAAATCTTGATTATCAAGAGTCATTTGAATAACAATCAGATGTTCTAATTCTAATAACACAGGACATTTAGTTGTATTGACCTTCCATCAGTAAATGAAGACAATGGCTTAGTATGTGATTTTTAGGAATATTCTTGAAAATCATCACAAACATTTGACTTATGCAAGTGAGTACTGGCTTTCTTTTTTATGCTTATGTCAGCAAAATGTGCAAGCTACTTAATATGCAATAGGCCTCATCTGCTCTTCCCACCATCAGCTGTTTTCATCAGCATAGAGTTTTTTAGATTGTAAGCTGGAAAGACATGACTCTCATTAAAATGGATGAAACAGCATATTTGTGTCCTCATGCAGAGAAAAACCTTGGCATGTAATAAAAGATGCAAGGCCAATAAATTCAAAGTATGCCTTCCAAGCTTAGAGACCCTGCTTTTTCTTTACAGGGGAGTGCAGTTATTAAGTAAAAAATCAAACCAGGTTACAATAGTGCTTCAGTGTATACACGCAATTTGGTGGCATGATTTTAGAAATAAAGAAATGCTTAGAAATGTTTTCATATGGCCATGGCTTGGATTGGTACAAAAAAGTCCCTGAACGATTTTTATTTTGTAAAAAAACTTAAAAAGTTCACTATTTTAAACTTTCCAACAGAGGCCTCTATATTTTGTTAATTGGCATATTTGATCCATCACTACTTGGAGTCCAAATCAGATTGGCAGGAGACGTGTATGGCTGAGGACACGTTTGTGTGGGTGTTATTGGTAAAACTAGCAGGTGACTATTCTTGCTGTGTTGCTATGGAGAATGTGCCGGCTAAATTTAATTTCAATTATTGTGTATTAGCTGTGATACTTTGTTATTTTGTTTTAGAGCCAGACATTTTTCAGTTAGTAGAATTGTAAATTAACTAGATGTGGCTAAAGTCATGTTTGTTGGTGCTGTTTATTCAAGTCTCAATTCTAATAAATTAAAACAGATTTCATTAACAGTCTAGTTTGTGATTCAAGCTCATTTGGTAAAGATTTAATATATTTATACTCAAGCCACATTTCTTACAAAACATATTTCTAATAATGTGTATATGAATATGTATATGTATATGAACTGGATCTCATTGTAGAGGAAGTGTATTTGAGAGAGAGTAGGAGCGTGCTTTGTGAGTTATTAAGGCTTACTGAGGTTGACAAGCTACAGCATGTTTTTCTTTTTTTTTCCTTTTGCTGTTGCTTTTATATGCACATAACAAAACCACATGTGAAAACACACACAAACGCTGATGCACAGAATCTTGTAGACACTTGCAGATGGTATTTACGTACAGTTGTGAATCATTTGCATTACATTTGGTCATTTAGCAGATCCAAAGCGACTTTGGACTTTGGTCATTTATCCAACATTTATCCTGGGAGCTGGACATGCTAACCACTTTGCCACTGTGCTGTCCTGTCCTGTAACATTTGTTTTGAGGTCAATTATGAATGTGATTTGCTAAATTTACAGTAAAATAATGAAATGAGGGCCAACAGCAATGCACAAAACAGAAACAGAAGTTTTAAAAACATGTGTGTGTGTGTGTGTGTGTGTGTGTGTGTGTGTGTGTGTGTGTGTGTGTAAATAAATTGAATTCTCAAACTTATGAAATATACAATATGGATATTTGCATATTTGCAAGAGAGACTTGTGACCTATCCTGTGTGGTTTCCTGTCTTTTACACAATGAACACTGACAGGCTGTAGCATCCTTTAACCCTAATAAGGATAATTGGTTTAGAAAATGAATACATGAATAATTCAGCTGTATATAAATTCACTACTTTGCTTTGCAAACATTAACCTAACCTAGAAACACCAAAAAATTCTCCACACTGCTTGTTTTTCTGTTTTGTTTTTTTTAGGGTAAAATGCTTCTTAACTTTAGACATTTAACCTATTTGAGGTTTTGTTTGTTTAAGTAGTTCTATTAAATATTCACAAATCTGTCCCAGTCTGGATTTGTCTTAAGTTTATAATAATGCATTTCCATTCAGTAAATAAATCTGTTAATATGTACCCTTCTATCAATGTTAATACCAAATCATGCCTAATTAATTAGTAGAACTTTATAAATAAGCAGAAATTTGTGTGTCTCACAATTTTTTTACCCCCATGTTAGCAAGTCAAACATTTATTGAAAAAATGTTGTTTGATTTCTCAAGAGACTAATTAATGATTCTCACTTATGTCTTAATTGGAGTTCAGCTTTGACACAGATGTTCCTCAAAAAAATGCTAAGGACTTTTTCTCCTATAAAGCCACTTTGCTTTGGTCTTTAACATTTGGGAGGGCTCCTTGCTTTATGACTGCTAGAATTAAGCTCCCCACCATGTTTTACCAAATCCTTTATTTTGTCAGCTGTGAAACATTTAGTGTTAATCAGATTAAATTGCTGTACGGGCAGAGAACTGTCAATACCATATTGATTTAGTGCCTTTTATTCCACTCATTAACTCTGCCTATACTTTTAGGTTTGCAGGCTGAGACAGACTTCCTGTCTGCTCATTTCCACAGTAACTGAATTAAGCCTGTATATGTTTAGTATTCCTTTACAGCATATAGCAGTAATGCATAGTTCCTATAATAAATTATCATACCCCTTCAATCATGGCATATTCTTGAGTTTTTTCTTGAAAAACCTTTTTTAATAAATGACGATAATTTTTTTTTTTTTATTAGTATTAGTTTCTCAAATAAAACCACTGAAATTCAACTGAAATTGAAATGTGTTAATCATAATTTCATCAGATTAAAAAATTTTTTTTTTGTTAATTGTCTATTGATTTCTAATAATTTATGAACAAGGGGTTACTGCTGATAAGAAAAAGAATGTAAAACAAGAAAAAAAAAATTTTTAACTCCAGAGTACTAAAGTCACTGTCTGAGTAGACTTTATTGCTGGTTTTTTGGTTTTTTTTTTTTTTTTTTCTCCATTTTTGGGGCTCAAAGAAGGTGCAGGCACCTGTTCGGCGGACACGAGATTATTTGATGTTTCTTTTCAAACACTCAAGAGAAAAATATAATTCTGCAGTGAACCTGTCTAGTCTGTCTTTAGCAATTAATTTTTTTATGCATTAGAGGAAGCTTATCTAATAAGTCTTACTGATTTACATTGTGTCTAAAGCAAAAACATAGATTTCTATGAAGTGTTTGCAGAAACCGATTACTTATATAATGACATGATTATATAATGACACAAATCTTTAAATCAGTTAAATTGCAATATACCTTGTAGAGAACAGTAATCATATTTTAACTAAAGTCTAAAGTGTAAAGTAGAAACATGAAGAGTCAAATGCAAAGCATTTACTTAATTGTGAAAGTATACCACTTTATTCTGAATCACACTATTGCTTCACCTTTTTTTAAAGCAAGATTAGCGTATTATTTTTGCTGTTTTCTTTATTCTGTGGGCACTTCCGACCTCAGTTAGCTTATTTGGACTATAGCTTGTTTATCATCATTATTATTAGTATAGACATGAGGATACTAAACTTAAATATTTAGCATTGATTCCTCAAACCTAATATAAACATTCAAAAGTCTTAATCTCGTTAGTAGAGTTTCCCAATGTTCTAAAATTCCAAATAAAATGGTTTACATTAAGCAGGTCAAGGCCATAAAAGAAAGCAAAGGATCATCCTCTGTCTGAACTTACCTGTCTAAAGTGGGCCAAGAGAACGAAACACAGAGACCATAAACCGACAAAGGTCCATTTTTTCAGAGCCGGCACCAATTGGGATAGAATGTGAAGGTGGCTATATGCTGGAGAGCGTAAGGAGGCTGGTCGACAGGTTTTGAACTGCATGGTTTTGCCAGACCCATTTAAAACTTTTATTTAAAATGTTCATCCTCCTGGGTTATCATGTGAGACACAGAATAAAATAGCATGCCTCAGATATATTTTTATATATTTTTTCAGCTGCATTCCTTGTGTGCTGAAGCTGAGGCTTGCACTCTTCTCCAAAACCTCTGCTGCTCTCTCTTTTCATCCCTAACACTTACTGCCAACAGATGGAACAGACAGCCTGCATGTGCGCCCTTTACCTAATCTGATTTCCTGACTTTACCTCCTATTCACAAATAAAGCCTGATAACACTGTCATGCCAATCAAACAGAAAAATCTAATTTTATATCATTTTATCATTTATATCCAACACTACTGTTATTCCTACCCATTTACTTGATGTTAGGAGCAGTTGCCCAGTAAAATTTTTAATTAGTAAAAAAATTTTTTAGCTGTGTTTATCACAAACATTTATCAAACATAAAGCAAATTTCTTTTAATAAACAAAACAAGAATGGGCTGGACTGCGTGAGGAGGCAAAATCTGCAAATAATTGTTTGCACAAGTTCAGCTGGAAAAAAGACACAATAATGTGTAAAAATGATTACAGTGAATAACAAACCGCTTGTGAATTTTTACATATGCTTATAAGCTAGCACTCCAGCAGCCCAGCCAACTTCAGGCCACCAACCGAAATCTTGTAAGGAAAATGGAGCGAAGAGAAAATCTGTGTTCTGTGTGAAAACGTCTTTAGAGGGAACATTTGTTCTCACCACAGTATTTAGAGTCAGAAGTTTTTTTAATTACAATCCAAACCAGCTTGTTGTGTTTTGTAAACAAGGCTCTTGGTTTTAATGAGCAAAGGCATGTTTGGGGGGGGGGGGGGACAAGGGTATGAAATTTCACGAAAAGAACAGCTTTCCAAGTGTAAGGCAAGGATAATGATGCTTATGATTTGTGGCAGCCAGTGACTTAGAAAACATTACACTGATGTAGAACAAATAGATTTTGTCAATTAATGGCAAATTTTGGAAACAAATATCATTGCATCATGTAAAATAGATTTAAAGAGGACAGGAGGAGAGATTTAAAGAGGACCGCTAGTGATGGCACAGTTTCCCCAACTAAACATTATACACCTGTGAATAGACCTAAGAGGAGTAGTGCATGCAAGAAGTTGAGAAAACAAGAACTTAGAAATGCTTTTTGAAGTCAGCTTTAAGTTTTTAAGTTGTGACAGTTCCCTTTTTTTGGCCTTGGGCCCTTTTTCTTTTTTTATTTATTTTTAAACAACAAAAATTATGAAAGTTTAGATATCAAAAAATGTGGTAAAAGCATATGTTATTTATTAAAAATGTATATAAAATGTTTCTTATAAAAAAATATTTTTTAAATGAGTGTATCATTCATATTCACATTATTTTAAACGCTTAGCTACATAGTAGTCATGTTTGACAGAGGTGTCATTTTTTTT
>JAFMOD010001815.1:0-15094 GCA_019802435.1 Corydoras maculifer
TTCCCCATGCCCATCCAGGGGAGAACGTTTCGGGCGCTGGGCAGACACACCCAGGACAGGACGCCAATCTATCACTGAACACACACTCACTCACACACACACTCTATATGGGGCAATTTGGAGAATTCAATTCACCTTGATCCATGTTTTTGGACTGTGGGAGGAAAGCGGAGAACCCGGAGGAAACCCACACGGACACGGGGAGAACATGCAAACTCCACCCTGATGGGGATATGAAGCGGGAATCCCTAGTGCTGAGAGGAGAACATGCTAAACCACTAAATCACTGTCCACGTTACATTCACACATGACTTTTGCGGTTTCCACACAGTGTAACGCGTGTTTTTCGGGTCGTCGTGACGTGCGCTCTCTCATTAGAACATTTTAAAATCGACAGAATGGAAATGATGTGAGTGTAAAGAACACTGACCTGAACAGATGTCGGCGTCGGGGGGATTTTTCGGTGCTTAGAAAGTATCTGATCGGTAAGAGAGAGGGGGGGTTATAAGGTACGCCTTGTTTAAGTATGGAATGTAGCTTCACGCTGATTAGTTTCACGTTCTCTTCGTTCGGAACGTTAAACTAAAGTAAGTGGAACCCGAGACCCGGTTCTACTCACATTGTCTGCGAGTTCTCATCAAAGGACAGAATCTGGGTCACCTCCCAGTTCCCCGACGTCAGGTGACGCACGTCACTCTGTTCCCCCCGAACCTGCGAACGGACGAGACGCTTTCAGTCGCCCCAACAGCAGAACATGGTGGTGCGGGGTCATGAACGGAGACGAGGGATGGGAATCGGGTGAGTGGACTCACCTGCGGACCGTGTGGAGCACGTCTGTCTGAGATACAGCACTGCAGGTTCTCCACTGCAGGTTCAAGTTCATCCATCCATTATCCTCTACTAGGATCGCGGGGGGGGGGGGGGGGGGTTCCCGATGCCCATCCAGGGGAGAACGTTTTGGGAGCTGGGCAGATACACCCGGGACTGGACACTTGCTTTTGCACTGTGGGAGGAACCCGGAGAACCTGGAGGAAAGCATGCAAACGCCACCTAGATTGGGATTCGAAGCAGGAATCCCTAGCGCTGAGAGGAGAACATGCCAAACCACTGAGCCACGGTGCTGCCCTAGTTCCAGTTCAAGTCATTTATTTATAGAGTTTTTTTTAATAACAGAACGTCGTCACAGAGCAGCGTTTCAGAGTTCAAGGTGAAGAGACAGCAGCGAGACAAGACGAAACGTTCTCCCCTGGATGGACATGGGGAACACCCCCCCCCCCCTCCCCCGTGACCCTAGTAGAGGATAAAGCGGAAGATAATGGATGGATGGATGAACTTGCACTTATGACTCACATATAGGAATCAGAACCACATGTCTGTCCAAAGTGCAGATGTGTTTTGGGACGTGTGGAGCAGATTGACCTTCTCATTTGAGGAGAAGACGCAGTGGAACAGCAGAGCTGTATCTCAAATCATGAACCCGCGGCATTTTATTAAAGATATATTAGGAGGAGCGTAAGCTTCAGGAGCATCACTTCATCACTACGTCACAGAGCGAGGGTTCCACCTACCTGTGTGGTGAACATAGCGATGTGATGGAACTCTCCATGACCGCCTTGCTTTACAGGAACCGCCAAAAAGAACCGGGTACCATCGCGTGAGAAGAACGGCTCCTGGTTCTGCAGAAGAGAGAGAAACCAGGCCAGTCCTGAGTACTGAGGTGTGTAAAAGGAGAACCATAGAACCATGGAACCATGGAACCACAGAACCATGGAACCATAGAACCATAGAACCATGGAACCATAGAACCATGGAACCACAGAACCATAGAACCACAGAACCATAGAACCATGGAACCATGGAACCATGGAACCACAGAACCATAGAACCATAGAACCATAGAACCATGGAACCATAGAACCACAGAACCATGGAACCATAGAACCAGAGAACCATGGAACCATGGAACCATGGAACTATGAAACCATAGAACCATGGAACCATAAAACCATAGAACAACAGAACCATAGAACCATAGAACCATGGAACCATAGAACCATAGAACCATGGAACTATAGAACCACAGAACCATGGAACCATAGAACCATAGAACCATGGAACCATGGACATTATCACCAAGTACAGAAGCAAGAACCTCACCTGTTTGGTCAGCCAGAACTCCGATGTCTCCTCATGCCTCTGTTACACAAACCAGAGTTACAAGAAGACCCGGGACATTCCACTGTGTGTGTGAATGAGTGTGTGAATGTGTGTGAATGAATGTTTGTATTCTGTGTTTATGACCGTGGGAATGAATGTGTAAATAATTATGTGTATGAATATGTGTTCTCTGTGTGTATAAATGTGTGAATGAATGAATGAGTGTGTTCTCTGTGTGTATGAATGTGTGAATGAATGAATGAATGAGTGTGTTCTCTGTGTGTATGAATGTGTGAATGAATGAATGAATTAGTGTGTTCTCTGTGTGTATGAATGTGTGAATGAATGAATGAATGAGTGTGTTCTCTGTGTGTATGAATGTGTGAATGAATGAATGAATGAGTGTGTTCTCTGTGTGTATGAATGAATGAATGAGTGTGTTCTCTGTGTGTATGAATGTGTGAATGAATGAATGAATGAATGAGTGTGTTCTCTGTGTGTATGAATGTGTGAATGAATGAATGAATGAGTGTGTTCTCTGTGTGTATGAATGTGTGTAATGTTTGTGTATGAATGTGTGAATGTGTGTAATGTTTGTGTATGAATGAGTGAATGAATGTGTGTAATGTTTGTGTATGAATGAGTGAATGTAAGAAGACTTTTGTGCAGACCTTGACGCAGGCTCCTGTGGTGGAGTCACACACGGTCAGTATGGAAACGTTCTGCGCTCGATTTAACCACCTGACTGCCGTCTTTGTATTACTGATCCATGAGACCATCACTATGTAGTGCTCCCTGCACACACACACACACACACACACACACATACACACACACACACACACACACACACATTTAATTACGCTGAAATCAATGGCACTGAAAGCAAGGATCTCCATGAAGAAGGTAGAACCAACAGAACACGGCAGGACGGTGGAACTGCAAATAGAGCCTCAGTTACACACCTCAGTTTGAGCCCATCAGGTGGAGTGAGTTCCAGCGTGTGGGTCGGTCCGTACAGATTCACCACAAACAGCTTGACCGTGGGGTTCGACTGACCGGCCTAGAACCACCGACACAGACGTAAACACTGTTATAAATCCCGACTGTTATACCATAGAGTTCTGCTGAGCTAGCAAAAGAAAGATGGTTCCAGATCCAGTCCACGGCCCCCGTTTTCTTCCAGCCCACTGTCTAGATGTAGCAGTGTGTGTGTGTGTGTGTGTGTGTGTAGACCCACCTTGGGGTATGGGTACTCTTTGCCTTTGGGGTAAAGTGCCCCTGTAAAACTGGGCAGCACCATTTTCGGTACCAGAGTGTTGTTCAGCACCAGAAATGCCAGCCGTTCACCATCAGGAGACCACCAGTGAGCCACATGTGTATGAAGAATCTCCTCTACACACACACACACACACACACACACACACACACACACACCAACTGTGTTGTGAGGACCGAGTCTGTTTTGCTGATTGAAGTTCCATTTGAAACGTGCATACAGATCATTAACGCCTCTCCGTACCTTCGTAAAGCCAGTCGGCGATGCCGTTATACACCGTGCCCTCCTTCCCAGATGAGGTCAGCCGGAGTGAGTCAGCTGACAGGTCCGACTGATAATATATATTATTTTCGAAGACGTATACCTGCAGAGATCAAAGAGACACACGTCCAAATCTGATCAGTTTAGTTAAACGACTCTTAAGGCTGTAACGAGCCATAACGTAATCTGGGATTCCAGGTTCAGTGGACTTCTGCAAGGGATTATAGTAGTTGTGGCAACTGTTTTCTCGTAAGGGATTATAGTAGTTGTGGCAACAATTTTTTCTGAGGGATTACAGTATTCAGATCAGACATTAGGTTTTAAATGTGTTCTTGTTACTCACCAGCTGTTGACCCTGCACACCCCACGCTGCATGCTGCAACCTGGACTTACGAACCTCAGGAGGGTTCAGCTCCTTGACCTCCCTGTAACACACACACACACACACACACACACTCTCTCATTACCTGGCAACCCTGTGTGTGATGGATGGGTGCGATGCTGAGTCAGCAGATCGTACCTGGTCTGAATGTTGTAGATGGTGTAGGAAGCTGTAAAGGAGTGGCGGTAAACCTGCAAGAGAGGAGACGTTCAGGACGAGACTTCACCAAAACATCATCAGAACATACACATACTGCTGCCTGAGAACGTACATCACATGATAAGAAACCAAAACTCCTCACAGTCCTCACCGTGCCCCCCCACCATAACAGATCGTATCTGTTTGTGTAGAACGTGTACAAACCTGCTTCACGTCGTGAGCGAACAGAACGTACTTCATATCCGAACTGATGGAGAACTTAGTGGCTTTTAAATTAACCTGCAGGAAAAGACGTTCCATTAGACGTTCCCTTTATGAACCCAGGTTCTTTAAATTATATATACACACACACACTCACACACACACACACACACACACGTACGCAGAGAGACAGAGACTCACAAACGTGCTGTTTGTCAAGAGAACCTTCGTCTTATTGTTAATGCTGTTGAACCAGATCACATGACCGTGATGGTTCCTGTAAATCAGTTCAGCGTCTGGAGAACAAGATCAGATGACATACATTATATTTATATACCGTATACACAGAACATGAAAATTATATTTATATAATCAGAACCTTAAAATTACATTTATATACCATATATATACAAAACCAGTGGCTTAGTGGTTTAGCACGTTCTCCTCTCAGCGCTAGGGATTCCCGGTTCGAATCCCCATCTGGGTGGAGTTTCCATGTTCTCCCCGTGTCTGCGTGGGTTTCTTCCGGGTTCTCCGGTTTCCTCCCACAGTCCAAAAACATGGATCAAGTTAATTGAATTCTCAAAATTGCCCCATGTAGAGTGTGTCTGTGTAAGTGAGTGTGTGCCCAGCGATGGATTGGCGCCCTGTCCTGGGTCTATCTGCCCAGCGCCCGAGACGTTCTCCCCTGGATGGGCATGGGGAACCCCACCGCGACCCTAATAAAGGATAAGCGGGAGATAATGAATGAATGAATATATACAAAACCTTTATTTTTATACATCATACATATTTATACATCATATATACACAGAACCAGGCGGCACGGTGGCTTAGTGGTTTAGCACATTCGCCTCTCAGTGCTAGGGATTCCCGGTTCGAATCCCCATCTGGGTGGAGTTTCCATGTTCTCCCAGTGTCTGCGTGGGTTTCCTCCGGGTTCTCCGGTTTCTTCCCACAGTCCAAAAACATGGATCAAGTTAATTGAATTCTCAAAAATTGCCCAATTTAGAGTGTGTATGTGTGAGTGAGTGTGTGCCCAGCGATGGACTGGCGCCCTGTCCTGGGTCTGTCTGCCCAGCGCCCGAGACGTTCTCCCCTGGATGGGCATGGGGAACCCCCCCCACGACCCTAATAGAGGATAAGCGGAAGATAATGAATAAATGAATGAATATACACAGAACCTTCAAATAATATTATATATCCTCTATACAAAGTACCTTAATTATATTTATTTATTGTACATTGAGAGAACCTTAAAATTATATTTATATATTATAAATACACAGAACATATATATACATATATATACAGAACATTAAATTGTATTTATATACTGGATATGCAGAGAACCTTCAAAAAAGAATTCATTCTCCTCGCTCTATACCAGAGTTGTAACACCACACCACTCTACAGCTCAGGTTTACAGAGTGTGTTCGTGTGTGTGTGTGTGTGTGTGTGTGTGTGTGTGTGTGTGTGTGTGTGTGTGTGTGCAGGCGCATTAAGACCTTGAAACTTTGTGGTGGTCGATTTAAAGACGTCTTTAATAAACTCGACAGGAAACTGGTCCAATGAAATATTCATACCCCGATGAACCCTCTCCCATCCAGCCACCCCGTTACCATAGCAACAACATAACAACCAATGACTGCAGGAGGGTGGATGCATTGGACACTGTGTCTGATCTCATAGTAGTCGGTGCTGGGGTGCTGTGGGGGGGTCCTCTGGGGTTCCTGACCATTGGAGAACTTGTTAAAGAGAGACCAATAATGTATGGAGAGAACCATACTCCACCGGCTGGAGGTTCTGTGAATGGCCTGTGTGCAGGGATTTGGGTGGGGGCAAGATGGAGGATGTCTTCAATGCAAAAGTAAGATAGGGTCATGGGGGTTCCCCACGCCCATCCAAGAACACATGGTTCATCAGACCTCCACCTTCTTCCAATGATCCATGGTCCAGTTATAAAGTCCAATGTTGGGGTCAGCATGGGAACTTCCATCCGTTCCGCTTAATCCTCTACTAGGGTAGTGGGGGGGTTCCCCATGCCCATCCAGGGGAGAACGTTTCGGGGACAGGACGCCAATCCATCGCTGGGCACACACTCACTCACACAGACACACACAAAGACACATACAAAATATAGGGGCAATTAAGCGTAGCATTGAATCCATGTTTTTGGACAGTGGGAGGAAACCGGAGGACCCACAGGGACACGGGGAGAACATGGAAACTCCACCCAGATCGAGATTCGAACCTGGATGCCCAGCGCTGAGAGGAGAACATGCTAAACCACTACGCCACGTAAACAGCAGAACGTTGTGACGTAACGTTCCGGAGGTGGAAGTGTCTTTCCTCTGTTCTCCTGCGCAGAGAACACAGCATCGCGTCTCCTCCGTGATATCGATCTCCTCGTGACGATGACTAAATTGTGGGCTAACGGTTCTATTAAGCTATTGATTATTCATTTTGACAGCCGTCCAGATAAAAGTCTCTCCTGATATTCACCGCCACATCCAACCGCGCTACAGCTTCTATCACTCGAGGTTCCAAAGCCATCGATCATAGAACCGTGTTCCTGATTGACGGGTCAGTATCGGGAAATAGATTTCCGGTTGCGAATGTGATACTCCCGTCTGAGAATGGACCTGCATCACGAGAGATCCAACCGAACGGCTGTTCATTAATAATAAACTTAATATAAAACAACGCCGGATTAATATTTCAAACGTTCCCTCTATGAAGAACAGGAATGCAAACAAACACATGGCCACGCCCACAGAGGCTGACGGGAACTTTCTCTTTCGTAGATGTTTTCTGCTAATGGTTTCGGCCCACCGGCCCACGTTCCCCATTTTCATCTGGGACGTCTGAATCATCCATCCATCCATTATCTTCCGCTTAATCCTCTTCTAGGGTCATGCTGGGGGGGGTTGGTTACTCATGTCCATCCAGGGGAGAACGTCCCGGGCGCTGGGCAGATACACCCAGGACAGGATGCCAATCTATCGCTGGACACACACTCACTCACACAAACACACTCTATATGGGGCAATTTAGAGCATCCAATTGACCTTGAGTCCATGTTTTTGGACTGTGGGAGGAAACCGGAGAACCCGGAGGAAACCCATAAATAAACTACTATTTGTCTCATGGATTCCTGCCCCGCACAGTTGGCCCCACCCACATTTTACCGCCACGCCATGCTCGGTAACCCCATCAGCCTTACCGTTGATCCAGCGAGCTTCGGGATCATGAACATGGAAACTGGGACTGAACAGGTCCTCCACCGTCAGTTTGGTGTCGCTGCCCGGCTGATTCTTCTCTGTCAACACAAGAACCGTGAGAACATCTCATCACTAAACATCTCATCACTAAACATCTCATCACCCGAATGCTGCCTCTGCAGATGCAATCTAATTAGAACACGTTTCACACCCATTATATCAATTTAAGATGGTTTTCAGACAGCAAACTGATCCCGGGCCACATCCGGCCCACGGCCCTCGTTTTCATCTGGATCATGTGGACCAGCAGTGTTGAATATGGGATCGAACCTATACCCATCCATTAAGTTCCGCTTTATCCTCTACTAGGGTCATGGGGAGGGGTGGTGGGCAGTTACACCCAGGACAGGACGCCAATCCATCGCTGGGCACACACTCACACTCACTATATGGGGGCAATTTGGATGAGCACAATTTAGAGCAGCCATTTCACATTTTGAATCCATGTTTTTGGACTGTGGGAAGAAACTGAAGAACCCAGAACAGACCCATCATCCCGGAACAGGTCCGGAGCGTTCTCCATTGGATGGGCAGGAAATAATGGATAGATTTTCCAGATCCACATCAGTCACATGTAGGTAGCACTGGCAAATGACCAGATTTGTACCAGATATGAGGACCAACCAGCAGTGGGGCAGCAGTGCTGTATCTCAGACAGATCCACACATCTGTATACTGTCTGGGTTTGGTGAGATGTTTCTCACCACAATTCACTTAAGTCATGTGGATGGGGATCATTATGAGGTTTGTAACCAGATACTTAACACAGTATCCATTAGGGTTCTTAATCTGTATCTCTCTCTCTCTCTCTTTTTATGTTTGTGTGTACAGTGTGTGTGTGTGTGTGTGTGTGTGTGTGCTCACCTTCAGTGAGGAGAATGACTGACATGGTGATTAGTGAACAAACCAGCAGAATCACCAGAAGAGCGATGACTATCCCCTTCCAGTTCCGCTGTGGAGGACTCACTCCACCCAGATCCTTCAAACACAGAGAGAGGTCAGTTCTTACTTCACTGGATTCCACACCTGGTTGAACATTAGTTATTCCAATGTTACTGAGACAGTATTATTAATAAACGTGGTAATCAATTTATGTCCTGGTTCACCTCATTTGTGCAAATAACAAATGGTACGACCTTCGGACAGGTAACTTATGGCATTCCACAAAGCTCACAACTGGGACCACTTCATTTCACCCTATACACACCCCATTAGTTTTTTCACAAAGTGGGGGCGGGTTAGCTCAGTGGTCAGGGTGTTGGGCTATCAATCTAAAGGTTGGGGGTTCAAATCCCAGGTCCACTGAAGTTACCAGTGTGGGTCCTTGAGCAAGACCCTTAACCCTTATTGCTCCAGGGATGTTGTGTTAACCCTGTGCTCACCTTGTAAGTCGCGTTGGATAAAAGCGTCAGCTAAATGACCCAATTTAATTTAATTTAATTTAATTTAAAAGTAAACATTCATTTTTCACACTAATGCAGATACAAAAAAACATTTAGGTCCAGATTTGGCCCCCGGCCCCCGTTTTCATGCGGCCTACATATCAGATTGACAGCACTTGAGTGGAGCTCTCCTGGATGTGAGATGTAGAGGACATACACACTTGATTAGAGTCACACTTCAGACAAAAGGGAGTGACATGTAGGGGGCGCTGCCAGATCTTTTGGAAAAATCCAATTTAACCTCATTATCTTCTGCTTTATCTTCCACTAGGGTCACATAGGGATCTAATTCCCACCCAAGGGAGGACGTTTCTGGCGCTGGGCAGATACACCCAGGACAGGGTGCCAATCCATTGCTAGACACACACACACTATATGGGGGCAATTTAGGTAGGGGCAATTTGTAGCAGCCAAAACTCCATGGAACTCCAGCCATCTTCAGAAAAACAGAAATTTTAAATGGGACAGTGCAAAGAAGGGTACCATTGCAAAGACCCAGCTTACAGATGTGACACACATCTGCCTAAGATACAACACAAAGGTGCTCCTTATATGAGAACGTTAATCTGATACACTTTGGACAGACATTTGGTTCTAATACCTGTACGTGAGTTATAAGATCATGTGTCCACATGTCCCAAAACACATCTGCTCCACATCTGGTAAAGATCTGGCAGTGCTACCTCCATGTGACACACCTCCGGTTGAGCAATGATGTGTTCTCCACATCTCACATCCAGGAGCGCTCCACCAAAGTACTGACAATCTGACATGTGGGCCAGATGAAAACGGGGGCCGGATCTGGGCCAGCTTTCTTTTGCTCTCTGGGATGCAGGTAGCACCACCAAATCGTTTTAATCTTACTAATCGCAGATTAATGTCCTCATGTGATGACCACCTTTCGGTTCCCATGCAGTGTGTGAGTGTCCTATCCCATCAGTTTTCTGAGGCACCTTTTAAATTGGATGGTGTGTGTGTGTGTGTCCACGAGCCAAAAATCAGAAATAAAATTCACCAAAATGATAGCTAATCGATATTAAAGGTGGATGTCGTGGGTGCTTCAGGCCTGCAGCTGGTGGAAGGTGGTAAAGCTTTATGAGTCCCTGGATGCGGGACCTGCGGCACGGAGAGGCCGGCTGCGCAGCTGCGACAGAGGGCCCGAACCTCTGTGGAAGAATTTCCAGCAGCAGCAGCAGCAGCGAGCCATTAATTATTCAGCACCGATCCTAAAAAGCAGAGTGCCCCCCCGCGGCCGCCCCCCTCACCCCCTCGCCCCGATGGCGTCATGAGCATCCAGCGGCAGGAACGACACGAATCGGGACGCCGCCGTGGACAAAAGGTCCAGCACCGGAGCAGCATCCGTCATGCCCTCATCTCCATCCAGCCTCCCGCGCGCACATTCGGGTCGAACCCGAGCTCAGCCTCCACCCTGCGCCGCCTTATTTACCCTCCATCAGCCGTCGCCGCGGCGCCTTTGATCTGCGCTTTGATCCGCGCTTTCCAGGGTTCGGTTCCACGCGGGGGGTGTTGTTTTGGGTTACCTCGTCCTGCTGTGGACCGCTTCTTTGCACCTGCTGCTCCTTGCTGGCCGTCATCGTTGCGATCCGTCCTGACGTCGGGGCTCAGCGCTATCGACTCGACTGCGATCGGACGCGCGTCGCTTCGGCTCGGTTCGGTTCGGTTCGGCTCGGTTCGGTTCGGTTCGGCGCTAAACCTGAACCATGCCGCCGGCTCTCCTCCTTCTACAGCCGCCTGGAGCTCCAGCAGAGGAAGAGGAGGAGGAGGAGGAGGAGGAAGAGCAGAGGAGCAGTAGAGAGGTGGCGGTGTAGGTTCGGGGATGTGAGAGGGAGAACGTTCTGCCTGCCTCTCTCTCTCTCTCTCTCTCTCTCTCACACACACACACACACACACACACACACACACACACACACACACACAGACCTCTCTCACACATTAAACAAAACATTTAAATTCTTCAAACACAGATTTGTTCTGTATAATTCAGCATAATTCAGTGTGTGTGTGTTTTTATATATATATATATATATTCATATTCACACACATTCATTCTTTCATTATCTTTCGCTTTATCCTCTATTAGGGTCGCGGGGGGAGGGGGGGTTCTCCATGCCCATCCAGGGAAGAACGTTCGGGCGCTGGGCAGATAGAGCCAGGACAGGACGCCAATCTATCACTGGACACACACTCACTCACACAGACACACTCTATATGGGGCAATTTGGAGAAATCGATTGACTTGATCCATGTTTTTGGACTGTGGGAGGAAAGCGGAGAACCCGGAGGAAACCCACGCGGACACAGGGAAAACATTGAAACTCCACCCAGATGGGGATTCGGACCGGGAATCCCTAGTGCTGAGAGGAGAACATGCTAACCACTAAGCCACCGTGCCCGTATATATATATACATATTCTGCTTTTACCCTCTTCTAGGGTGGGGGTGGGGGGTTCCCCATGCCCATCCATGGGAGAATATTTCAGGTGCTGGGCATTCTGTCTGCCTCTCTCTCTCTCGCTCTCTCTCTCTCACACACACACACCTCCCTCTTTCATTAAATGAATATTAGTATATATATATATATATATATCTTCCGCTTTTATCCTCTGCTAGGGTCGGGGGGGCTCCATGCCCATACATGGGAGAATGTTTCGGGTGCTGGGCAGATACAGGTCTCCAATCAGAACACACTCCGACATGCCCTCATCATCTCCATACAGTTAACCAGATCATAAGGGATGCTGTAGTCATGGCAACCGTTGTTTATGAGAGAACGTAGTCGTTTTGGCAATTGTTGTTTATCAGGAATCATAGTAGTTGTTGGGGGGCACGGTGGCTTAGTGGTTTAGCATGTTCTCCTCTCAGCTCTAAGGATTCCCGGTTCGAAATCCCAATCTGGGTGGAGTTGCCATGTTCTCCCCGTGTCTGCGTGGGTTTCCTCCGGGTTCTCCGGTTTCCTCCCACAGTCCAAAAAACATGGATCAAGTCAATTGAGTGCCACAAATTGCCCCATATAGAGTGTGTTTGTGTAAGTGAGTGTGTGTCCTGTCCTGGGTCTATCTGCCCAGCGCCCGAAACGTTCTCCCCTGGATGGGCATGGGGAACCCCACCCCCCGCGACCCTAGTGGAGGATAAAGCGAGAGATAATGGATGGATGGATAGTAGTTGTTGTAATAGTAGTTGATCGAGGATTCTAGTCGTCATGGCAACTGTTGTTAGGATAGAAATAAATTATTTGTGTGTCTCTAGTAGAACTCAACAGAATCTATATTAAGGTAGATAAATCATCTTGGCACCATGACCCCCCTCCCCCCCCAGGTAGGTGATACACCTGCACCTGGTCCTCCAGCTGACGCAGAAGAAAACATGGTCCGGTTCTGATATCTGTTGTTGGTGCGTTCAACACTAGAGGGGGGTCTTCCATCCATCCATCCATCCACACAACTTAGTCCTCTACTAGGGTTGTGTGTGTGGGGGGGTTCCCCATGCCCTTCCAGGGGAGAATGTTTCAGGCGCCGGGCAGATACACCCAGGACAGAACGCCAATCCATCACTGGACACACACTTACTGACACACACACCCATACTATATAGGGGCAATTTTGGGCAGCCAATTCACTTTGAATTCTTGGTGGTGGGACCCTTTTTTTTCATTGGTGGACTGCTGGATTTCATCCACGTACACCATAGCAACACACACAAACCCACTGTGTCATCCACTGTCCAGGTAACTCCAGCTCCGTGGCAGTCATGTTGGCAGCCAGGTTCCCGAGGTGACGGCAGATGGTGGTTTGGGGGATGAAGCTGCAGTTTTGGCTTTCCCTTTTGATCTCCGCTGTGTGGTTCTGCCCCGTATATATAAATAAATATATATATATATATATATATATATATATATATATATATATATACACACAGACCGGTGTAACATTCTGTCCTCCTTCTGCTGCCAAAACAGCCCTGACCTTCTAAAACGTGGCTTCCACTAGACCCCTGAAGGTGAGCTGTGCTGCCCGTCACCAAGATGTTAGTAAGTGTCATGAGGTGAAGCCTCCACGGATCAGGCCCATTCCTCCAGCACATCCGACAGACACCGGATTGGATGGAGGTTGTTGGAGATCCGAGGAATTTGGAGGCGGAGTCAACACCTCAGTCTGCTTGATGTTCTTCTTAAAGGTGCGGTGCTCAGGTTTCCCCGTGTTGAGTTGATCTGGGATCAGTCAGCCATGTCATTACAGAGTGTGGTGCTGAAATGCCGCTATTCCGGGACACCCCCCCCCCTTAACACGGTGGCCTGCAGCATCTGCAGCTTTAACGGAGGCGGTTCAGTCGGAGGGTCCCTGCGACCGTCACGCCAGCCGTATTCCTGTAACACCTTTAACCTGCATGATGGACTGAGGATGCGTTCAGGAGCGGGCCACCCTCCGTCTCATAAGTGCTGGCATAGGCCAAGCAGATGAATACATGAATGCTGATGCTTACCACAGGCGATCTAAATGTGAACGTATTAATAGCTGAATTGAGTGCCGTGCTTGGCTTTAAGCAGATCGATCAAAAGCATATCGATTTCCTGGCTGTAAAATAAACGTGGCGTTTCGTCCCCCCGTCACTCCTCAGAGGACGCCGCTCTCTGCAGCCCCCTGACTTTCTTATTATCTCCGTTTCGAGAACCTTGGCAGCCGAAGCCAGTAGCCGGTGCACGTGGTGAATGTTAATGGAGGTGGATGTGAACGGAGACTGTAGATAACACCCCCTGCCCGTCGACTCAGCGCGAGGGAGGACGCCTCCTACAGGTGAACTCCGCAATTAGAATTCTTAGTGGGACAGTAATATAAAGGAAAACGCTGACATCGTCGTTATTTCAGCCTCTAATGTTACAATATTGTCTCTGAATCGAATGTTTACCAGGTTAGGGCGACACAGAGGCTTGGTGTTTGGCATGTTCTCCTCTCAATGCTGGGAATCCAGGTTCGAATCCTGATCTGGGTGGTTTGCATGTTCTCCCCGCGTCAGTGTGGGCTTCCTCCCACCGTCAAGAAACATGGATTCAAGGTCAACTGAATGCTCTTAATTGCCCCATACATCGTGTGATTGTGTGTGTGTGTGTGTGTGTATGAGGGAGTGTGTGCCCAGTGATGTCCTGGGTGTATCTTCCCACTAACCAAAACGTTCTCCCCCAACCCATGACCTTAGTAGAGGATGAAGTGGAAGATAATAAATGAATGAATGAATACAGAGTGTAGTAGCCCGTCGATATCAATCTAGTGATCAGTGGTTTCAAACCCCTGTCTACAAAAGCTGCCACTTTGGGCCCCCAACTCCAGGAATGTGGTATCATGACTCTGCCCTCTGATCCCAGCCATTAAAGTCAGAGATTTTAAGAAAAGTGTCTAAAAAAAATGTACTTGAAACGTTAATCTGCTTCATATCTGGTAAAGATCTGGCAGAGCCCCCTACATGTGACTCTGAACTACAACTAGAACATGTGCAGAGACATAACGTACGCAAAAAAATATTTAAATCTTCGGCGGTCTGATCTGCTGCTATTTGGTTAACAGTAACGAAACGCTGCCCTCTGCTGGTTGAATGTTTTACTGCATGATGATGTTATAACGGTTCAAGGAGCTCTGGTTTCTCCCCTATGGAGATATATATATATATATATATATTCATTCATTCATTCATTATCTTCCGCTTATCCTCTATTAGGGTCGTGGTGGGGTTCCCCATGCCCATCCAGGGGAGAACGTCTCGGGCGCTGGGCAGATAGACCCAGGACAGGGCGCCAATCCATCGCTGGGCACACACTCACTCACACAGACACACTCTAAATTGGGCAATTTTGAGAATTCAATTAACTTGATCCATGTTTTTGGACTGTGGGAGGAAACCGGAGAACCCGGAGGAAACC
>JAFMOD010001815.1:22069-29569 GCA_019802435.1 Corydoras maculifer
TATATATATATATATATATATATATATATATAAATAAACATATATATATATAAATATATAAATAAACATATATATATATATATATATATATATATATATATATATATATATATATTATAAGTGCAAAATAATATATATGTGTATGTATATATATATACATATATATATATACACACAGTATATATGTATACAGTATATGTATATACAGTATACATATGTATAAATATATATATATATATATATATATATATATATATATATATACATACATATATATATATATATATATATATATATATATATATATATATATAGTGCATACGGAAAGTATTCACAGCGCTTCTCTTTTTCCACATTTTCTTACGTTACAGCCTTATTCCAAATTGTATTACATTAATCTCTTTCCTCAAAATTCTACACAAAATACCCCATTATGACCATGTGAAAAAAGTTTTCTTGAGAGTTTTGAAAATTTATTAAAAATAAAAAACTAAGAAATCATATTTACATAAGTATTCACAGCCTTTGCCTAATACTTTGTAGAACCAACTTTAGCAGCAACTACAGCCTCAAGTCTTTTTGAATATGATGCCACAAGCTTAGCACACCTATCTGTAGGCAGTTTCGCCCATTCTCCTTTGCAGTACCTTTGAAGCTCCATCAGGTTGGATGGGAGACGTCTGTGCACAGCCATTTTCAGATCTCTACAGAGATGTTCAATCGGATTCAAGTCTGGGCTCTGGCTGGGCCACTCCAGAACATTCACAGAGTGGTCCTGAAGCGATATGAAGTGAAAATAATTATCGTGAGCGAAAATGATTTCAATAAAATCTTTACGTTTTTGTTGTTCTCGCACTTTTTAGACGCTCCCTTGCTGTTATGACCGTCTTCTGAGGGGATTTCAGTTCTATTGGTGGTTTTACAGAAATGAGTAAATAATTACACAGTGGATTTTAAGAAATATAATGACTGTAACTGGTTTCTATTCAGTCATGATTTATTAAAAAGTATTTTAAAAAATTGTCATTTAGGTCATTAGCAGCTTTAAAGCACTAATATCTGATATAGTCTAAGTGCTGATGTCTATTGAGTTTGTTTTCTGTCGCCATGGTAACAATAAGCCAGAAATGTACCTGCACAAACCTCATTTCAAAATATATATTTACAAGAAGGCGTTGCTATTTAAATGACACGTGAAAATAGACTGTCGGCGGGGTGTAAGATACTGATGAGGGCCGCACCGTGTGAGGGGTGTATGCTGGGACCCACTGCGTTTCAGAGACAAGAAGCAGAAGACGAGCAGCATGTTGTAGAAACATCTGAAGCCTTTATTGGAATGTTCCAGGCGTTTCGCACGTACAAATCCGTGCCCTTTGTATCGTCTGCCAGAATGCGATATTAAAAAAAAAACAAACAATGCAAACGGTGAAGAATACCGGTTCAATCCTCATCCTCATCATCAAAACTGAAGCTCCGCCCACTGAAGGACCAAGGAACCAGAGGATGAAACGTCTACACGAGAGAAGGAACCGTTTTTTTGGAATGAAGACACAAAACGAATCAAAGCTGCGGAATCGAAGGTCGAAATTCTTCTCTTTAAGGCACAGAGCACCTTGAGCACAATGCAACATGGGAACCGGCCGCTTACACCTTTAATACCTTAATAATATCAACGTGGTTGTTATAGATTAAGGTGGACTTCTGCCATTCCACCTTAAAAGATTTAATTTGCCCCCCGCTCGTTTGTTAATTACACCCACGCGTGACGAGGCGAGAGGCCGGGAGGAGCCGGAGTCGGGGTGAGGGACCGCGCATCCCTGATTGGTGAAGGTGGTCGCGGTTAACGTTACAACCAGCTCCTCCGCCTTTCGATTTCATTTTCTTTTGCACCCTCCCCCTCCCAAAGTTAAAATACGAACCCACCCCGAACCCGAATGTGTGTGTGTATGTGTGTGTATGTGAGGGTGAGTGTGTGAGGACTCTTAGGACATAACGCCGAACACCGGGTTATGGCGACAGATGCTGGGGCCGATCTCCTCATAATCCTTCTTGGTGTGACAGACCTGGTAGAACTCGGGCTGCGGAGAACATGAAGGCAAGGGGGGGGGGGGGGGGAGTCATTAATCTCCTGGATTAGTCAGATTACATTCACCTTAATCTCGGCGGCCCTTACCGTGGAGGCCAGCATGGATCCTCCGAACCACACGGCATAGCGCTGCATGTGGTGGGTGATGACCTGCACGTCGATGGGTTTGGGCTGTACCACGGAGAACACAGGTGTTTATACAGCTGCAGAACTGAGAACATCCCCACCCCACCCCCCCAGAACCCACTCTTATCCCTCCGCTCCATCACTTACCTTCAGCTTGCCTCCACTCAGCTCCTCACTCAGTTTCAGCCGCGCGTCCACCGTCCGCTTCAGGTCCCGCTGCAGGCGCCGCCCGAAATCGCGGAACATGGTGGAACCGCCGGAGAGAACGATGTTCTGAGGAGACGAAACAGGCGGCAGACAGACAGCGTTCAGTATCTGATCTCGGTGCAGTGTTATTTAAAACAAACTAATCTGTAATGCATTCAGTGGATGTCGGTAATGAAGCGCTGTCTCCCTCTAGTGGCAGAAACTGGACTGGCAGGAGGAACCTGCAGTTAAATGATCTGAACTGTATTATTAAAAACACGAAGACAGGATCAGATTCAGGTGAAGAGCGCTGTGTCTTCATTCATACTTTGTAAAAATTAATTACTAAGTATTTTATTAAGTTAATTATTATTAATAATAATAATAATAGATTTTATTCGTAACACACTTTTCATTTTGCAAAATCTCAAAGTGCCACAACAATGCATTACTTAAATCCATTACTTAAAAAAAAAAAAAAAATCATTAAATATTATGTATGCATCAACGCATTTACAATTATATGCTTTTTCAAAAAGAAAGGTCTTGAGCAGAGCTTTAAAAATGTCCAGGCTCTGCGCTGACCTAAGCTGGACCGGGAGACAGTTCCAGAGACGTGGTGCAGCTGAGCAAAAAGCTCGGTAGTTCAAGCCTAGTGTAGCCATTGTTTTCACGTTTAAAGCACATTTAAAAGCTGTAAGTTTATTAAACTAACATTAAAAAGTTACAGGGAGGCACGGTGGCTTAGTGGTTGGCACGTTTGCCTCTCAGCGCTAGGGATTCCCGGTTCGAATCCCCATCTGGGTGGAGTTTCCATGTTCTCCCCATGTCTGCGTGGGTTTCCTCCGGGTTCTCCGGTTTCCTCCCACAGTCCAAAAACATGGATCAAGTTAATTGAAATCTCAAAATTGCCCCATGTAGAGTGTGTCTGTGTGAGTGAGTGTGTGCCCAGCGATGGATTGGAGCCCTGTCCTGGGTCTATCTGCCCAGCGCCCGAGACGTTCTCCCCTGGATGGGCATGGGAAACCCCACCACGACCCTAATAGAGGATAAGCGGGAGATAATAAATGAATGAATGAATAAAAAGTAACATGTGCTGCCGGGTCACACCATGTGAGGGCGCCGTTCCATTACACTGCAGTTGAGCTCCATTCAGCCTCTTTAATGATGCAAACTTGTTTTTAACATTTTTCTAGGAAGCTGCTTCCGTTCCACCTCCGCTCAAATCGCTCTTATCCCCCCCCCCCAAATTTGACAAAAGGCATCGATAATGAAATTAGTTTTCAACGTTTTTAATAATGGATTATTATTGCAGCCCTATTATAATCGCTCATAAACAACGGTCGCCACAACTACTTTAAATCCCTTCATCAACGGTCGCCGTGACAACCTGGTCAGTTACCTGGGGGGGAAAAGTTCCACCATTAAACCAGGTGCTCGTACAGAGGTACCTACCTTATACAGGGGGCGGCGCACGTCGATGGGGCAGTTTTGAATGACCTCATCGACCACCTCGGAAATGGGCTGAGTGAAGTCTGGATTGGCAAACTGTCAGGAAGCAGGAGACAGAGACAGGGGGCTGATGGGTAACGTAGACGTTGACCGCGGCGGAGGCGGGCGCGGCACTGAACGATGAACGTACCTCGGGGTGGAAGAAGATCTCTGGGCCGAGGAAGCGCTCGTAGCCGACGTCGATGGTGAACTCCTTCTTGCTGATGGCGTTGATGCCGGTGTACTGTTTGATCCATTTGGACCCGTCTGTGTCATACTTGTTGAACTCCTTCACCAGGTCGGGACACACGTAGCTGAAGCGCTCCTGCACAGAACCCCAAACACACAATGACTCTTCCCATTGGGGGGCGCCAACGTCATGAGACCCAGACCCATTTGTGGGTGTAAAATACCTTTGGAGATGTAGCGGTCCTTTATAAATGTGGAAGGGAATCATAGCACTCAGACCATATGCACTCAGGTGCAGGGAGAACATGCAAATCTGCTCACCTTGACGGCTTTGGCGGTCTCGAGGGACTGTTCGGGCGGAATGCCCACCTCCCTCTCCCTCAGCAGCTGCTGTGTAAAGTAGGTGATGTCACGGCCAGCGATGGGGATGTGCTTTATACAGCTGCCGATCACGTAGCCTTCCGCCTGACACACACACACACACACTTATAGAACTGCCAGAGTGTGTATCGTAACGTCTTCATACTTCATCCACACAGCCGACATGTTTGCTGCATTTACAAAGAGACATGTTTTCCAGACAGCATCCAGATGTGGACCCCCTCAGGATGAGACGGCACTGCCACATCTTTTCCAGCTGTGGAGCAGACGTTCTCTAAACGTATCGCGATCTAAAACGATAAGACGACGTACCACTGGGATGACGTGGGTGACTCCATCACCGCTATCGATGACCGTACCGGTAAGAGTCCGCTCTCCGACTTGCCGTGAGGTCCAGGACGCAGCCAGAGCCAGGACCGCCTACAAAACAGGGGACGAGAGTCGACAACAGAGTCCTCACACCCGCTCCCGAAACCCGCAGCGAGAACGCCGATCTGTACCTGCACGGCGATGTAGAGTCCCGGAACGTTGAACGATTCGAACATGATCTCCGCCGTGTACTCGCGGTTCTCCGGCGTGTTCAGCGGGGGTTCAGTCTGGAACATTCAGTCACACAAAACAATAGGAGGTTATAAAGCTTCATTAATACTTTATAAGGCTGTATGGGATACTGTTAAAACACTTCATACGTGTGGTGATAAACATAATGTATTGGCTCATAAATAATAAGGTTATAATGCTTCAAAGATTCTTTATAAAGATGTATGGCATATATGGAGTACAATAAGAGGAGGTTATTAAGCTTCATAAATATTTTATTTAGCCTTATGTATGACATACTGTTAACATTTCACAAGTGTGGTTATAAAGCATTTACACATATACAGAGGATTATAATAAGGAGGTTATAAAGCTTTATAAAGCCGTATGGCATACTATTATAACACTTCCTAGGTGTGGTTATGAACATCGGTACATAAATAGAGAATGTTAATAATAATATACGTTTACAAAGCTTCATAAGTACTTTATAAAGACTCATGGCATATTCTTTTAACACTTTATAAGTGTTCTTATGAACATCGATGCATAAACAGAGGATTACAATACAAAAGAGGTCATAAAGCTTCATAAATACTTTACAAAGCCTTGTGTATGGCATGCTGTTATTACACGTCATAAGTGTGTTTATCAGCACATAAACAAAGGAGGTTATAAAGCTTCATTAATATTCTGTAAAGCTGTATGTCATACTGTTATAACACATCATACGTGTGTGTATATAAATACAGGAGGTTATAAAGCTTCATTAATATTCTGTAAAGCTGTATGTCATACTGTTATAACACATCATACCTGTGTGTATATAAATACAGGAGGTTATAAAGCTTCATTAATATTCTGTAAAGCTGTATGTCATACTGTTATAACACATCATACCTGTGTGTATATAAATACAGGATGTTATAAAGCTTCATGAATACATTATTTAGCCTTATGTATGTCATACTGTTATAACACTTCATAAGTTTGGTTATGAACATCGGAACATAAACAGGGGATTACGATAAGAGGAAGTTATAAAGCTTTATAAAACACTTCACAAGGCTTTAAGTCCATGGTTCATGACTCACCAGCAAGAAGTAGTGGTCCTCCGGCTCGGCCCTCAGATATTTGAAGATAACCTGTTCCATGAACCGCTCCATCAGGTCCCAGTCCTCCACGATGCCATGCCTGATGGGCCACTACACACACAGAGGGGGGGGTATGATGACATCATACCGCAGGTCACGACCATGCCACTGGTCATAGAGTCTGCGAGCACCCACCTTGGTGGCGTAGGTGGGTTTATCAATGGCCTCGTCGCCGATGAAAAAGTCCAGATCGTCCACCCCCTTCATCATCCTCCTCTGAGCCTGGTCCCCCACTTTGGCCGACTCCTTGATGGCGATGCCTGAAACGATCCACCCCGAGGTGAGTGAGAGGTGGAGATCTCCACTCCGTGGTTACTAAAGTGCGGGTTCTGTACTCACAAGACGGAACGATGAACTGAGGCTCCGTGTTGCCCGCATATCCGAGTTTGGTGTACCTGAAAACACAACGTTTGGACGTTAACAAGCTGGGCTACATAGTCACTAAGGTTACCACAGGGGGCGGGGTTACCCGGCCACTGGCGGCAGAGGGGTTTGAGGTGCTGCCTCCGCCTCCAAATTCACTAGGACCCCATATAATCCAGCATCATGATCCATGGAGGCTCCACCTCACAACACTAACATCTTGGTGACGGAGAGCAGAGCTCACCTTCAAGGGTCTAGTGGAGGCCGTGTCTCATATGGTCAGGGTATAAAATTAGGTGTTGCCTGCCTGCGTGTGTGTGTGTGTGTGTGTGTGTGTGTGTGTGTGTGTGTGTCGACTTGTAGCAGAGGGAGGGGAAGAGAAGGTATGCACTGTGGAATGTTCGTGTGCTGACATGTTCCCTAAACCTAGAGCCACTCGAACCTCAAAATCATAACAAAGCTTCCATCTTTATGTGACAGAACCCTGTCTGGTACTAGGACTCAGCGCCGTGACAACCCCTCACCTCAAAAGGCCTTCGTAACAGGCTGTGATGCTGTCTGAAGTGGCATGGTGACTACATACATCAGTCAGTAAGCATACTACTTTAGAGGCACTTTTAAATCCAGTAGCTGCAGCTGAGCAGGGCAGTCAGGACGCAGTCACAGCACCTTCTCCAGAGCGACATAGAGAACTGTTTTGGTAAATTAAGATTAAGCTAAGCCTAAACTTAACCAAGTCTGGATCAATAAATAATCCCGCCGATGTAAACGAGTCGAGACTTGTGTGTGTGTGTGTGTGTGTTGAAGCAGAAGAAACGAAGTGCTGGATTTAGATCAGGATGTTACAGCAGACTACACACTTCCTAAAACTGACCTTTTTAATAACCACTGTAAAAACTGTTATATTACCTTATAAAGACATATATACATCACACACACACACACTATATCTATACAGATAAACACACACACTGATATATCTAT
>JAFMOD010001815.1:32069-35736 GCA_019802435.1 Corydoras maculifer
ACACACACACACACACACTCAATATACACACAATATACTGTGTATATATATATATATATATATATATATATATATATATATATATATANTATCTCCCGCTTATTCTCTTATTCTCTATTAGGGTCGCGGTGGGGTTCCCCATGCCCATCCAGGGGAGAACATCTCGGGCGCTGGGCAGACAGACCCAGGACAGGGCGCCAATCCATCGCTGGGCACACACTCACTCACACAGACACACTCTACATGGGGCAATTTTGAGAATTCAATCCATCGCTGGGCTATATATATATATATATATATATATATATATATATATATATATATATATATATATATATATATATATATATATATATATATATATATATACATACACACACACACACACACACGCAAAACAGTATTAAATTATGTTTTACTGGGGGATCAAATACTTATTTCCCTCAATGAAATGCAAATAATTTTTTATTTCTCCTTTCATGTAATTTTCTCCGTTTTTCTTTTGATATTCTATGTGGCACTGTTAAAATAAAGCTGGCATAAAATTATGAGACGTTTCATTAATTTTCATTTAAGACGTTGTGACTTAGTTCCTCCACTGTATATATATATATATATATATATATATATATATATATATATATATATATATATATATATATATATATATATATATATATATATATATATATATATATATATATATATATATATATATATATATATATATATATACTCACATACATACATACGCACGCATACATACACTCATGTAATTACACATACACTAACTTAGAGTCGCAACATACACACTCGAACACAAGCAAACTAAAACACACACACACATGGGAAAGCTTACACACATGGCACCCTTGCAGACTTCTAAAATGCTGTAGCAGCCCGCACTCTTTTTTTAAAAGTATGACTTTATCAAAGCTGTACAATAAATCTTTACATACAGTACCATGTAAACATTAGGACACGTCCCCTATCCGCTCCACTTATTCTCTATGTTCTCAGTTCCACTTCCTAAGATGCTGAGGACGGAGGCATCAGACAGGAGGAGGAGGTTTATGGATGAGGATGGGGAAGAATAACCAGGACAGAACGAGATGGAAAATAAGGATTTGGCTCCCCCTCGTGGACGCCGCTGAAAGAACAAGAAGATTTTCTGAGTTCAAGGCAATAAATCATTAAAATGTTGATGTTTGTTTGCAGAATCTTTTCTTCTCCGCTACATTTAACCTGAAATAAAACATTTACTGCTTTATATTTATCACGTTTATCTTTTTATTTCCGACATACTGCATGCCCCCCCCCCCCATCCCATAATACTGTTCACGAACATGTGCAGCTCTCTGTGTATAAGGCGTGTGAACTCTAACCTTAACCTGACCATGTGGTGCCCAAACTGTGTGGGATTGCACCCCTGATCCATGTTTAATAAGCTCAGAGCAACATTATAAAGACATGAAAGCATGTCTAAACTGTGACATCATCGCTCTCAGAACAGCTTCATGGATCTGGTTCTCATTTTGAAGACTTCCCTCCTTTTTCTCTCCCTCTCCGAGAGCTTTTCCCTCTCGTTCCCAGAAGAAAGTGGGCGGTGTGGAAAAACGCTGTGTGGCTGGGCTCCAGGTTTTTGGTAATGTGTCCTGGTTTGAGGCTTGAGGTCTTAACCATTTCCCTGTTGGAGAGGACACTGCTGCTCGTCCCTCAGCCCTCAATTAGCTCCTCGGGATCTATGATGATGATGATGATGATGATGATGATGATGATGATAATGCGATTAATTATGTTTTTTTTTTGCACAATCGAAAAGCCCTGAGAGACGAGACTCTGAGGTTCTGCAGGTTCTAATTTGAGGTGAGTGTCAACTGTGTTTTAAACACAGAGACGAAAACTGGAATTCTAACTGATGCATGAGAATTAAGAGTGTGTTAGAGTGTACAAAGTATAGAGAGAGTGTGTGTACGTGTGGGGAGTATGGAGAGTGTGTGGGTAGGTGTGTGGATGGGTGTGTAAAAGTGTACAAAGTATAGAGAGAGTGTGTGTACGTGTATGTAAAGGCGAGGAAGAGTGTACATAGTGTGGAGAGTGTGTGAGAGTGTGCAAAGTATGGACAGAGTGATGTTTTTTTACATAGGGGTTGATGTTCTAGAACACATGTGTAAGCTGAATATAGTTTTAAACATATCGTATTATCTGCAAACTGTAACTGAATTAATAAATTTGTTTTCAGGTTCTTGCATTTGGTGAACAATGTGGAACAAACATTTATTAATTCTTTCTCTGGTGGGATGGGACTTTTTCCAAACCTGAATGCTCAGGAGAGTAAGTTTACATACCAGCGAACACATGAGTTTATAATAACACTCATAGAGTTGTGACAAAGTCGGCCACCTGCTCAAAATTCACTGATTCATATTAAACACCCTGCTGCACAGAAAAGACGTCACGACATGTAAGTGAGGGTTAATATGAGAAGAGGATTTAAAGCTTCACTGCCTGTTTTCTTGGTATTTACATAAAGATGTTATAAATTACACAGTTAAACTATCCATCCATCCACTATCTTCTGCTTTATCCTCGCTTTATTCCGTGGGGGGGGGGGGGATTCCCCATGCCCTTCCAGGGGAGAACGTTTTGGGCGCTGGGCAGATACACCCAGACAGGACTACAATCTATCACTGGACACACACTCACTCACACATACACACTCTATATGGGGCAATTTGGAGAACTCAATTGACCTTGATCCATGTTTTTGGACTGTGGGAGGAAACCGGAGAACCCGGAGGAAACCCACGTGGACACGAAGAGAACATGCAAACTCCACCCAGATTGGGATTCGAAGCGGGAGTCCCTAGTGCTGAGAGGAGAACATGATAAAGCACTAAGCCACCATGCCACCCGCAGTTAAACTAATTCATTCATTCATTCATTCATTCATTTATTATCTCCCGCTTATCCTCTATTATGGTCGCGGTGGGGTTCCCCATGCCCATCCAGGGGAGAACATCTCGGGCGCTGGGCAGATAGACCCAGGACAGGGCGCCAATCCATCGCTGGGCACACACTCACTCACACAGACACACTCTATAGGGGGCAATTTTGAGGATTCAATTAACTTGATCCATGTTTTTGGACTGTGGGAGGAAACCGGAGAACCCGGAGGAAACCCACGCAGACACGGGGAAAACATGGAAACTCCACCCAGATGGGGATTCGAACCGGGAATCCCTAGCGCTGAGAGGCGAATGTGCTAACCACTAAGCCACCGTGCCGCCATAAAATAAAATAATAAATAAAATAAAATGATAATAATAATATTAAAGATGTTAAGATAATGCATGATGGATGTATAAACAATATCGCATCATAAAAATTATTATTCCGAACCATCAGGATAATCAAGTAAATATTATTAATTACAACCATCCCAAACCAACGGGTCTTCAGGGACATTGTCTTCATGATCGACGGGTCCGACTATGTTGGGAACGCAAACCTGTACGCTATTAAAGACCTCCTCTCTGGTATAATTAAGCAATTAGATGTAAGGCCTGAACGAGTGCGCATTGGACTAATGCAGTTCGCTGACAGACAGAAGACGGAGTTCAATCTGAACACTTACACAACCAAACAACAAGTCCTCGATAAAATA
>JAFMOD010001816.1:7506-17560 GCA_019802435.1 Corydoras maculifer
ATCGCTGAGCACACACTCACTCACACACAGACTCTATATGGGGCAATTTGAACGTGTACTTCACACTAAACAATGTGAGCATCGCTCCCTCTACCATTCACAAAATAATCAAGCCCTCTACTTGTTGAGCTAACTTTACTTTAAACGCTTACTTAAGTTGATATATCTAAAGCCGATCACTCTATAATGTTAAACTTTCCACTGTAGAATGCAGATATTGTTCCTGCTACCTCACACTTGCAACCTGAGTGCTCTACCATTTAAGTTAACTCCCCATTTCTCCTGGGAATTTTAATTTTCTCTTATGCCGATAGATCTAAAAATGATAATTATAAAATTAATGCAAAGCCAGCCTGGAAGCCAGACAGCTAATGATCAGTGTGCAGCGCTGCCTGTGGTTGTCAGGCTGATTAGATCAGTTGTTTAGAGTGTGATGCTGATAATGTTCCCTAAACATTAGGTTCCCTGAATGAGCCTTTTTGGAAAGAAATTTTGTAATATTAAAGGCAAACAGTTTTTCTCAGGAAAATAAAACAGACACTGACAGCAGAACAAACACAACAAAACATTTGTAATAAATTTATCAAGTCCAAAAATGTATAGACTTGATATTGTGGCCAAAAGAATTGTTGGTTTTCCAAAGAACCAGCCATGACTTTGCTTCCAGCAAAAAAAAAAAATACACAGCCCTACAATGGAGAATGCAGGTATCGATCACACTGCCTTTCACATGCTAAGCAAGTGCTCTACCATTTGAGCTAATTCAAAGTTTTAATGTTCTCTTAGGGCAATACAAACTTTACTAACAACAAATACAAACAATACTAAACTTTCCAATGCAAATCCAGCCCAGAATCTAGACTGAAAATGATCAGACGGAAATGTTTTCCCTAATTCCCAGGCTGATTGGCTCAGATGATTAGAGCGTGGTGCTAATATTGCCAAGGTCATAAGTTTGAGCCCTGTGTTGGCAAATGTTACATTATTGTGGAATTAGTGGCTAACAACCTTTCCAAGCGAAAGGAAGTGGACAACAACAACACAACTTAAAACTATTTGAAATAATCAATTTTTGAAGTTCAAAAATTTACAAATTTGATATTGTGGCCAAAAGAATTGTTAATTTTCCATGGCACCGGCCATGAATCTTCCTTTACCATTTTCCTCTTGCATTTGAGCTAATTTCTCCTTTGTCCCTTTTTGCCCGTGTGTCCAGGAGTGACATTAGTGACAAGAACACACACACTTCACATGTATCAACAAATGATAAACAAAACATTATTTTAAATCATAAAGCACAGATTAATAGAAACAGCATTTAAACAGTTGCGGCTTCGTTCTGTCATTTGGCCACTAAATGGCAGTATTTGGATTGTTAGAGAAACAGACAGTTTTTGCTCTAAATTTACTTCACTGTCAAGTAGCTTAAACTATTGCAGTTGATTTAAAAGAATTTAAAAGAATTAAGCTCAATCAAATTAAGTTCATACATGGGATCAGTGTATCATGTGGTCTTGCAGTTTGGATTTCTGGCCTGCACTTTGGAATTTAACTGGGTTCCTGCTATGTGAGAGCTTTATTTAGGTCCCGAGATCAATTGGCAAAATAAAAACTTTAAAAGGGCAAACATTGCTGCTGTTTCATTAACATTCAGTTTTAGGAAAGGGTGTAGGAAGGGAATTGTGGTGTGCCGTGATCGTAGCGCAGTTAGTATGGCTGCACCTAACAATTAATTTTCTTTCAATTAATCTAATTTTTTTTTGATTAGTCCATTAATCTAAAAGCTAAACCTCTAAAGTGTTTGGGTTCGAAACTAAAAAAACTTTTCCAAATAAAAACCTTAAATGTTGAAATATTTTCTTTAAACACAGTGCTCTTAATGGCACTATTGAAACACAAAAATTCTTTCGCGTTATCAGCTTTATAAAAGATAAAATCTTAGCCACAAGAGATTCAATAATTCTTAATATAAAGCACATTAGAATGATGGTGGAACAATTTAATATTAGTCTTTTACTATTATTCAAATGTCTCATCAAAAATGCTGGACGTACTTTTTTTTTTTTTTGCCCCAGCCATAGTGGTTAGTGCTCTGCATGTGGCTGCCGCACCTCTGGTCATGGCAAACTTTATTTTCAATGAATATATATATTTTTTTTTCAGAAATAAGCATTTAGATGTTTTTACTGTTTTATATTTTTATACTCATTGTATTAAACTGAACAAAATACTTTCAAGTTTCGGGATTAACCTGCTCAAACTGTGGTATCTTTCTTTAGTGGACTTTACAGAAAGTGCAATCAAGTTGAGGTTTGTTATAGTTTGGATTATTCACAAAAATTATTAAACAATTTTTAACAATTTTTAACAATTTCATTAAGATCATCATTTATTGAGTTTATAGTCCTGTTCATTTCATTCTCTTCTTAAACTTCCTCTGGGCCACAAACATTGTGGACAATAAAATCCAACATTACATAATAAAAATATTTGTATTAATACAGTTTTTGGTTTTCATCAGATCCTCTTTAAGGTTTGTAAAATGTTAAATTCTGATGTTGATGCACAGCGAGAGGTCACTTTGATGTTTCAAAATGTAGGATCCATTCATAATTTAATCTAATTTTATACATACAGAAAACATATCAGTTTATTATAAAAAACTGATTGAAAAGATTGTGTCATTTCAATATCATCACTCTGTCCTGGATTGCATGAAAACATAAAAGGTTTAAAGTCTACTCTTTAGACTGCATAAAGTTTATTTTAAAAGAGACAACTGCTGAAATAGTAAAAACACTAATAATAATAAAACACTTAATTTTTTACACAAACCTTTCACTAAAACAAGTTTTGTCTACAATCCTTATTATACAGCTTATAAAAATGTTCAGCTCTACTGTATTTAATCTGTTCTTTTGATTTTCTTTGTCTAGCATATGTGTTAATTTTTATTAAATTTTGAACTGAAGAGTCAAAACACTTCACGCTGTAAAATTCTGCTAAAACCAGGTCTCGAACAAGGAACGTTTAGAGCTTCAGTCTAAGGCTCTCCCAACTGAGCTACTTCAGCAAAGAAACACTGTACATTTTATTATCAAAATACTGTTCTAAATAATGACTGGCGTAAAAATACTTTTGCCTTTAAAAAACAGTTTAATGAATGAAGACAATAAATTAAAAATTTTTTGCCCTTTATTTTTATTGAATAATACTCAGAAATCAACTTTAAAACCCAACATAGGTTCCACTGAGATTTGAACTCAGATTACTGGCTTCAGAGTCCTAACCATTACACCATGGAACCACAAGACAAGACAACATGGTCAAGAATGTTATTCTGCTTCTGTTTCTGTTTTCTCATCAAAGTTTTTTTTTAATGTAAAGGAAAAGTTAGTTATTGTTTGCTGTATCTATCTGTTCTTTAGATTTTCTTCTAATGTCTAATGTAGGTATTAGTTGTAATTGAATTATGTAATGGGCAGACAAAACATACCACGTTCGTCCTAGGTTTCCCCATGCCCACCCAGGGGAGAACATTTCGGACTCTGGGCAGATACACCCAGGACAGGGCACCAATCTGTCACTGGCAACACCCTCACTCACACAGACACACACTATATGGGGCAATTTGGCAAATGCAATCGACCTTGATTCATGTTTTTTGGACTGTGGGAGGAAACCGGAGAACCCGGAGGAAACCCACGTGGACACGAGGAGAACATGGAAACTAATAATAATAATAATAATAATAATAATGATAAAAATAATAATTTTATTATTATTATTAGTAGTAGTAGTTGTATTAGTAGTACATAATACAATCAGAAGGCAAATTATCAAGCAACTTTCGGCACATTTTGGAGATTTATCTTCTTATAAATAACACTGTTGAAATCTTATTTTTACTAGATAACTGATTAAATATTACAATAAATTTGGTAAGACTTGTGACTGTACTCTGTGGTTTTAACCTGCTTAGTGGAGCTCTCTATTAACAGTTTATTTTATTAATTCTATTTAGACGATCAGATATAATACATTGGGAAGGGAAATAAATAAATAAAAAAAGCCTCAGACTATGCTCCTAAATAAGCAATTTAGGAACCCAAAAAAACTCACCTTTATATATGACAACATAGACACAGACATGGTCACGACTTTTTAACCAGCTGCCACCTAAAGACCGACAGACATGTTTCTAGCTTGCATATGTGTTTTTCAGCTTGGCTAGCTCAGGTGGTAGCGCATCAGACTCTTAACCTCAGGGTCGTGGGTTTGAGCCCCATGTTGGATGAGCATTTATTTTATTAAGTTGAAAGCTAATCAGTGCCAAATGGGTCGACAGTGATGAATATTTCTTACTGCTTATTGACATTATACATTTCCTTGCATATATCTGAGTTATTTCTCTGTGCACAATAAGAAGAGCAAAGCGAAATGAAGACAAATATATTCTTACTCTACTTCTGTAACACGACAAATGAAGCATCTGTAAAAACTGCCATTTCCCTCCTGGGATTAACAAAGTATTCTGATTTATATGTGCGATCGAACCACCATCTTGTTTTATAGCCGAATGCTCTACCACAGAACCAACCTGGCTGGTTTTTTTTAATTGGGTTGCTTCACTTTCCTCCCACAATCCAAAAATATGGATCAAGGTAAACTGAATGCTCCAAATTGCCCCATATAGAGTGTGTTTTTGTATGTGTTTGTGCGTATGTGTCTGTGCCAAGCTGTAGACTGGTGTCCTGTCCTGGGTTTAACCTGAAACAACAACATGAACATGAACCATTTGGTAAAAAGTGTTTTTACTTGCTAGACATAAAAAATTAAATCAGATTTAATAAAAAATCCACGTCTCTGTGTCCATCATTAATGTATCGATGAAATTTCTTACTCTGTACAGTAACAAAAAGTTATAAAGTTTTTTATTCAGTGACAACTAAATCCAGCAACAACAAAATATCTGCACATTGTCATTTATTTTGAGAAGCATCAGCTTCAAAGTAAATCCATTGTTTTAAATATTTATTGTTCAGTGACTCCTTTTACATACATCAGAAAAACACCACCTATCAGTAATCAAGTGCATCCACTAAGTGGGTTATTATGTCTGAAAACAAAAAGAGGAGACAGGTAAGACTGTTTTGTAGTAACTATTGAAAGCTATAGGTCCTGAACAGGTGCAGTAGTGTCACTCAGAAAACACAGGACACTTCTGATTCAGTTCAAAATTCTATTTAGCAACACAACAGTCCAGCACAGGGATCTCAAACACAGGTAGGTAAAGGCTGAACATAGCAAGGTGTGTGTGTGTGTGTGTGGTTATATGTGTCCTCTATACAAGGCACAAATACACAAACTAAATATTACTGATATTTAAGTATAAATTGTAATTCACAATCTAAATAATGCTGAACATATGCTTAACCAAAGATAACACTACAATAATTATAACAATTTACTATATTCAGAAAGCAAAACCTTATTGTAAAGACAGTAACGATAGCATTAGCTTACCCACACACCACATGGGTTATGGTAACTTCCTGAAATATTTACAACTAACAAAAGGCAGTGATGGGCTGCAGAAATGTTTCTATAGTCCAGAGCATCTGTGATTACTTACAGTTCATTAAGGATGCACACAGCTCACATACCTTTAAGTTTGAACATAACGCTGCACTCCAAAGCCATGTCTCAGATCTAATGTGTTCTATCCCAGTAATGGATTCATGTAGGCATTTTAGTCTCTAATATTTATTTTAACTAAAAAATGTGAAAATGGGGAAATTTTATGATAAGATCTCTAAACATATTTTTACATTTAAACAGTAAGTGCACAACATGAAGCCCAAACATTTTGGTTAAGGTGTCTGATTTTCACATGTTTAACTAGAGCCTTCTGTAAAATGTACATATAAACACAATACAGAAAAGACTTGTTTTGTTAGATTTTTGTTTAAACTCTAAAATGCAGTTCATGAAGAGAATGAAACGAACAAGATTGTAATCTCATGTCACTATGCATCTCTCTCCATTGGCTCTCTGTAGCTGCTCGCATTCAGTACAAGACAGTGACTCTGGTCTACAGGAGCATTTCTGCATCTGCCACCTCTTACCTTCACTCTATATTTTCAAAACACACTCCAACTCGTTTACTTTGCTCTAGTGATGAATGTCACCTGGTGATTCCACCTCATTGTGGTGCTAATTCTCACTCTCACTCTGTAGTGTTCTTTAATGAGACATAAAAATGTATTATGATCTTTATTATAACTGCAAATTCCCCCTGGGGATTAATAAAGTATCCTGATTCTGATTCTGATTATGCCCCTGTCCTCGGTGTATCTGCCTAAACGTTCTCCCTTGGATGGGCATGCCCCCCGCCTCCAGAAGATAATGGATTGATGGATTATGATTATGATCATTTGAGAACATTATAACATGGAACATGGCCCTCTTACCTACAAGTCAAACCGGCTCATGATTAATAGTATATTTATTGATGCTAAGCTCTCCACTCTGAGGGGGTATAGCTCAGTGGTAGAGCATTTGACTGTGGACCAAGAGGTCTTCAGTTCATATCTGAGTGCCCCCTTTTTCTTAACTCACCACGTTTAATAGTCTCTAGTATAAAGTGAATACAGCATGTTTTAAAGACATATAAAGACAATTGTTAGTATAAAATTATTTTAATAAGTTTATAAATTTTAATTAGGAGCCAAAAGACTCTGTAAAAACAACTGTTATAAAGATTCAATTTTTTAAATCCTGCATTATATACAACTGTGTGAACATCAAACTAATCATGGTGTTATGGTTAACTAGTTAAATTTGTGGCTTATGTGCTGAGATAACTCAGTTCGGCGCGCGTAGGACTGAAGATCTAGAGGTACCCAGTTTTATCCAAGGTTTCGGCATCTCAACTTGACAGTGTGATGTATTTTGACTGTCCACTTCATCACTGAATTGCAATTAAGACCAACAGTAGACAAAGAAATTTAAAAGAACAGATCAAACACAGCAATCACTACAAATATACAAATATACTACAAAAAAATAGGTAAAAAAAATCTGGGTGGAAGACAGTAAATTACAGTAAATTAAAAGTTTTTTGCCCTTTATTTTTATTAAATAATATTCAGAAATCAATTTCAAAAGCCAACACAGGTTCTACCGAGATTTGAACTCGTATCACTGGATTGAGAGTCCAGAGTGCTAACCATTACACCATGAAACAACAAAACAAAATGACATGGTCAAGAATGTTATTCTGATTCTGTAAAGGAAGGAAAAGAAAAAGGAAAATGTAAAGGAAAAGTTAGTTATTGTTTGCTGTATCTATCGGTTCTCTGGGAGTAAACCGGAAAACCAGAAGGAAACCCACGTGGACACGAGGAGAACATGGAAACTAATAATAATAATAATAATAATAATAATAATAATAATAATAATAATAATAATAATAATTTTATTATTAGTAGTAGTAGTAGTTGTATTAGTAATACATAATACAATCAGAGGGCAAACTTTCGGCACATTTTGGAGATTTATCTTTTGATAAATAACTCTGTTGAAATCTTATTTTTAATAGATAACTGATTAAATATTACAATAAGTTTGATAAGACTTGTGACTGTACACTGTGGTTTTAACCTGCTTACTGGAACTCTCTATTAACAGTTTATTTTATTTTATTAATTCTATTTAGCCGTTTAATACATTGGTAAGAGGAAAGACAGATGATAAAAAGCCCCAGACTATGCTCATAAAGAAGCACAATTAAGGAACCCAAAAAAACCCCACTTTTATATATGACAACATAGACATAGACATGGTCACGGTTTTTGGACCAGCTGCAACTTAAAGACCGCTTGAATATGGAGCCTTCAGCCTGGCTAGCTCAGTTGATAAAGCATGATACTCTTAGGGTTGTGGGTTTGAGCCCCACGTTGGGTGAGTTGTATTTTTATTAAGTTGAAAGCTAATCATTGCCAAATGTGTCGACAGTGATGATCATTTCTTACTGCTTATTGACAAATTTCCTTGCATGCTTCTGAGTCATTTAATTTTGCACAATAAGCAGAATAAAGAGAAATGAAGTTAACTACTTTACTTCTGTATATAACATGACAAATGAAGCATCTGTAAAACTGCAATTTACCTCCTGAGATTAACAAAGCATTCTGATTGATGATTGGGATTGAACCACCAGCGTTTTATTTAATAGCTGAATGCGTTACCACATAACCAACCTGGCTGTTATATAGTGCACAGACAAAAGATGTCTAGTAATGCCGAAACCCAGGATCGAACCAGTGACCTTTAGATCTTCAGTCTAATGCTTCCCCAAAAGAGATAAATAAAATAAATAAATTGGGTCATTTAGCAGACGCTTTTATCCAAAGCGACTTACAAGGTGAACACAGGGTTAATCACAACATCCCTGGAGCAATGAGGGTTAAGGGTCTTGCTCAAGGACCCACACTGGTAACTTCAGTGGACCTGGGATTTGAACCCCCAACCTTCAGATTGATGGCCCAACACCCTACCACTGAGCTAACCCACCCCCCCGCCACGATATTTCAGCACAAGGTCAGAAAATGTAATTACCACAAAATATACTTTAAAAAAACTGGTTTAAAAATTAGTTTTGGCTTTGAAATATAGTTTAGTGGAAGAAAATTACAATTAATAACAAATATATTAAAAGCCCTTTGATTTCATTAATAAGCATTGCTCAGGTGCCACTAAGTATTGAAATTTAATGACTTTAATTTGAGTGTTAACTAGGGGTGCGAATCTGTCAGTGTTTTTTGGAGTGATTTTTGAGGTCATGATTCGATTCAGAAATGATTTTTCAGTTCAAATGGTCTTTAAATTTTGTTTAAATTATGTGATTGACCAGATAAAACAATGTAAACAAATATGACATTTATTTAAAAATGGGTTCACGCATTTGTCATATTTACAAATTACCTCAATTTCATCCAGCATTCAAATTTTATTATATGTGCTAAGATGTTACAGCAGCATTTAGAGATTTCCTGACCATGCCCATCCAGGGGAGAACGTTTCAGGTGCTGGGCGGATACACCCAGGACAGGGTGCCAATCTACTGCTGGGCACACTCACTTACACAGACACACTCTATATGAGGCAATTTTGGAGAATTCTATTGACCTTGATCCATGTTTTTGGACCCTGGGAGAAAACGGAGGAAAACTGAAAGCTTCATCCAGATTAGGATTCAAATCGGGAATCCCTAGCGCTGACAGGCGAACGTGTTAACCACTAAGCCACTATGTCCTACACCACATTACAACCCATAATAAACCAATTTAACTGGTGTTTAACTAGTAATTAAATAAAGTACTAATACACGGTTTCCTTAATGTGGTTTCAAACTTTATTTTATCCTGATACTACAGTCCTGTAACTGCTGCCTCCGCTGGTGCAGTTGTATACTATCGTCTTTAACAGCAAAGTTAATACTTGATATGAGATGAAACTGAATCCCAGTAAATCTAATGGAGGACAGAGTGATATGTACAGAGCACTCAGTTTTATAGAATAATATACTGTGCACTGAGGTTTCACTCAAGCTGTTTCAATGCACTGTTGAACTCAATCACACAATATCAGTAAAGTTACCACTTCCATCAGAACATGCTTCAACTTATTGTCTCAAAGCAGCTTTATAAAACCTGCATGTGAAAGTTAGGGGCATTTGTTGAAAGATTTTTGTTGTAAATCATTTATAACAATCAGGATAGGTGAATTGTTTAAGAGCTCTGACTTTAAATCCAGGTGGCATGGTGGTTTAGTGGTTAGCACATTTGCCTCTCAGTGCTATGGATCCCTGGTTTGAATCCCCAATTGGGTGGAGTTTTCATGTTCTCCCCGTGTCCGCATGGGTTTCCTCTGGGTTCTCCGGTTTCCTCCCACAGTCCAAAAACATGGATCAAGTGAATTGAGTTCTCCAAATTGCCCCTATAGAATGTGTCTGTGTGAGTGAATGTGTGCCCAGCGATGGATTGGCACC
>JAFMOD010001817.1:13665-48539 GCA_019802435.1 Corydoras maculifer
GGGGTTCCCCATGCCCATCCAGGGGAGAACGTTTCGGGCGCTGGGCAGATACACCCAGGACAGGACGCCAATCTATCACTGGGCACACACTCACACACACATACTCTCTATATGGGGCAATTTGGAGAACTCAATTGACTTGATCCATGTTTTTGGACTGTGGGAGAACCCGGAGGAAACCCACATTGACACTGAGAGGAAAACATGCTAACCACTAAGCCACCATGCTGCCCCATATGCATCATATGTACAGCAAATTTGTTATTTGTAAATAGAACTGTATAAATTGTAAATTCAGTTAATTGTAATTTTACAAGAGAGACACCATCATGCCGGAACCAAATTCCTTGTGTGTGTACCATACTTGGCAAAAATAAAACTGTTTCTGATTCTGACACTTACAGTAAACATACAGATAAAAGGAGCGCAGGCGTGTCCAGGCCGGGATAAGCTGAATGACTTCCTTCAGAGACCAAACCTCCAGCCTAAGTGAGTGGATCTGTCCCTCAGGACACGTGCCGTCCACACAGTGGGGGGATGAGAACTCTCTGGGGTCTGTGTGACCTGTGACCTCCTGCAGCCGAGGCAGTTTGGACGCAGTAGGACCCTCGTCAGAAGAAGGCACCCGGGTCCGAGATAGGCTCATACAGCGGGACGTGATCCAGCTGAGAATGGACGGATCCCCCATCTTCAGGTGCAGCTCTGTGACCAGGCCATGATCGAGGAGACGGTGCAGAGCCGAAAAGAGTTCAGCCTGCGTGCTCTCCCCCATCGACTTCACATCCACCAGCCTGAGGGTCCTCACGACCTTCTCCAGGATCCTGAGGACCGAACGCATGTCTTCAGAAACCAATCTGCGAACATCTCGCGGCCTGAAGAGACTCAGAACCTGCACGTGATTGGCCGAAAGCAGGAGGTCCGGCTGATAGCCGGGTTGTAAGATGTGTTTGCTGAGCAGCCGTGTGTGGAAATGGCTCTCCAGGTACCTCTGCTTCCAGTCCTCCTCCACTGATGGCTTTAACTGAAACCCACATCGAAGAGTGATTTAGAATCAACACTGAATACAGGATTTCAATCTCATTAATGACCATTCGTTAATTAATGAAGTATGAACACTGATTTCAGCGCAGAACAACCTCAAGAACACTTTACATTTACTCATTTAGCAGACATTTCTATGCAAACCATCTCATAAAGGAAAGAACACCACAAGTCAGTATTTAAGTAGGAACCAGTTAATCAAAGGTGATCATTATCCTGGCTTTAATGTCTGCTTCAGGAAGAGAAATGTTTTTAGTTGTTTCTTGACTATCAGCAAGAAGTTGGGAAGAACACCTTGTATCAGTGGTGAACTATATACAGTGAGGTTGAATCACCAGGCGACATTCATCACTAGAGTGCAGTGAGTTGGGGTGTAGGAGAGGGATTGATGGAAACCATTAAGGCTCTAAGCTAAAGAGAATGACAGGTTTGTGTATTTATGGATCTATTCAAGCTTTTGAATGCCTCAAATTTAGCGCTGAAAAAGATAGTGTGTATGTAATATTTACGCGATTTTTACATCATCGCACTGAATTAAGTAAAATCACACATCACATTCCATCCATCTGCTTCCGCTTTATCCTCTATTAGGGTCGTGGGGGGGGGGGGGGTTTCCCCATGCCCATCCAGGGGAGAACGTCTCAGGCGCTGGGCAGATAAACTATATTATGTAACTATATCTCTCAGCAACATGGTGGCATTGCAGCTGAACTGAGTTCAACCATAAGCCAATGATGTAATACAACAACTGTAAACATCTGTTTATAGATAGAGTTGAGTTATAATGTGGTGTTTAAAAGAGATTCCACCATAAGATTCTCACAGGTTACCTTTAATTTAAAACGCCACGTGGCACTCAGACTTCTCCATTTTGATGCCCAAACAGCTGCAGTGGAGATTCCTGAAATAAAAAAAAAGGTTCTGTCACATGAGGAAGCAGAACTTAATGAAAGAGCCACACCACATAGTGTTAACTTACATCATGCACAATGAACTGTGTGAACAGATCCGGTGTAGCACTACTCTACAAATGGAAATATTATTTTTCACATTTATAAAAACACAGACTATGGAGTTTATTAAACTTGGCGTCAGAGGTTGGGTTCATTGGTGTGGCTCTCTGTCTTTAATGAGCAGAGTTCCCATTAATGTCATTCACACTATTATTTTCTATTATAAAATGGGGCATTCTGGTCCTTAAATCTGATTGATTAAGCTGTTTGTGACATTATTGATAATAATGACTGCTTCACATTCATATCAATGTGCAAAATACATTGCATTATTCTCTTAATGTTTTTTTTATACAATGCATTCTGTATTTGGCCACTAGATGGCTTTTTTTTTTTTTTTCCAAAGAAATTGCCAGAAATCACAGGAACAATGTTTGTTATTTATTTAAAGTAAAAATAAAATTTCACACAGGGCTTTAACTAAGTATTAACACAAAATATTCTGTAGGATATATATATATATATACATATATATATATATATATATATATATATATATATATATATATATATATATATATATATATATATATATAAAGTAGGCGGCACGGTGGCTTAGTGGTTAGCACATTCGCCTCTCAGCGCTGGGGATTCCCGGTTCAAATCCCCATCTGGGTGGAGTTTCCATGTTCTCCCCGTGTCTGCGTGGGTTTCCTCCGGGTTCTCCGGTTTCCTCCCACAGTCCAAAAACATGGATCAAGTTAATTGAATTCTCAAAAATTGCCCAATTTAGAGTGTGTATGTGTGAGTGAGTGTGTGCCCAGCGATGGATTGGCGCCCTGTCCTGGGTCTATCTGCCCAGCGCCCGAGACGCTCTCCCCTGGATGGGCATGGGGAACCCCACCGCGACCCTAATAGAGGATAAGCGGAAGATAATGAATGAATGAATATATAAAGTATTTTTTATTTTTAAAAGGTTAAAAAAATATCTTAATATACATGTTGGCATATTTATTTAAAAGAAAACTAGGTTTTTCCTGTAAGGACATAGTAACCTGTTGGCTTAAGCTGGTTGAAGTTGAACAATTGAGCAGCCAGTTCAGGGGGTTGACAGCCTGACCATAAATTAGGAGTCACAATGGCAACATAAAGGATCTGAGCTAAAAAACGATGACAGGTTTGTGCATTTATTATTCTATTTAAAGCTAAAAAAGATGGTGTATATGTAATCTTTTAACTATTTAATATTTTTTACATCATTATTCCTGAATCAAGTTAAATTCTACCTTGAGCTGAAAAGATTGGAAACACCCAGCAGAAGCCCCACCCAGTATTAGTAAGTGTACATACTATATGTGGTTATGTACAGTATACTATACATTTTAATAATACATTTTTTTAAGAATCTGGTCATGACAATGTCATTAATCGCAATTATTAATTATGATTAATTAATTGCAACAGTTCACATCACAATTTAATTGCAAAAACTATAAACTGTCTTATTCCAAGTCTCAAAAAAAATCACAAAAGTTATTATTACCTTTGCGCCGAACTGTTTGTTCAACTCTGTCCAGGTCCAGAATGTTCAAATGAGGTAGCAGGTCCTTCAGGAGGGATGCAGGCAAATCTACAGCAAACAAATAAAGTTATTTATTCCAATTAGACTCTCAGCTGATGCTTCAACCATCCCAGTCTCCATACCCCATACCAAACAATCAATTTCTCTTTCTCTTTCTCTCTCTCTCTCTCTCTCTGTCACTCACTCACACACCATTTATTTGTAACAACGCACATTGTTGTAGAAAACTTTTATATAAACAAAAAAATAACACATTTTTAGATAATTTCATTTAACCTGGAAAGTATTTATTTAAACAAAAAATAAGATTACAGTTACTTATCTTTTTAAATATCTTTCCTAAACATTTTGTGTATTATTTTTTGTGTCATGTTTATGGTATGGGGTAAACGCCACCCCAGTCTCCATGCCCCATTCCAATCAATCTCTCTCTCACACGCAGTCACTCACTCACACACTATTTTTTTGTAACAACAAACATTCTTATTTTTTTTGCTGTAGAAAACTTTTATATAAACAGAATCATCTTTTTAGATAATTTAATACAACCTAGAAAATAAATATAGATAAATAATAAATAATAATGAATAATATTAGTTATTTATCATTTTAAATATATATGGTTTAAATAAGCATGTGGCTTAGTGGTTAGCACGTTCTCCTCTCAACGCTAGGGAGAATCCTGGGTTCGAAACCCAATCTGGGTGAAGTTTCCATGTTCTCATTATAAATATATATAAAACATATATATATATATATATATATATATATATATATATATATATATATATATATAACATATATATTACATCCATCCACCCATTATCATCTACTTTATCCTATATTAGGGTCGCGGGGGGGGGGGGGGGGTTCCCCATGCCCATCCAGGGGAGAACGTTTCGGGAGATACACCCAGGACAGGGAGCCAATCCATCGCTGGGCACACAGTCACTCACACATACACACTCTATATAGGGCAATTTGGAGAACTCAATTGACTTGATCCATGGTTTTGGACTGTCAGAGGAAACCGGAGAACCCGGAGGAAACCCACGCGGACATGGGGAGATCATGGAAACTCCACCCAGATTGGGATTCGAACCAGGAATCCTTAATGCTGAGAGGAGAACATGCTAACCACTAAGCCACCGTGCCGCATATATATTACATTTTGTGTACTGTTTTTGTGTCATCTTTATGTTCTGAGGTGTTTCTCTTAAGGTGAAACCTGACAGCTGATCAGAAATTCAACCAAAACAGGTTTTAACAGGTTCTGGTTAATTCCTGAGGGATTGACCTCACACCTCAAACTTTATAATCCTTTTTTTTCTCTCTCTTGTTCCTTTAAGGTCAGAAGGCAGACCATCTCTGTTTGCTTGTTCTAATCGATATGTAAGTTTAATGAAGACCAGAAGAGAATAATTACAGATGTCTCACCACTGATGTGGTTCTGCAGAACTTCCATATGCTGCACCACTTTACTGATACAAAGCTTCACCAGATTCAGCTCCGCCATGGTTCAAACCCGAGTTAGTTAAACTCCTAAAACACGTCACTATAACATGATACGCCTCTGAAGCCGCGTGGGAGCAAAATAAAACCCCAAAACAAACCGAACCGCCGAATTATTCTGCTTATTGTAACACGGTCTGCATGTGCAAGCTTTGCAAACGAGCGTTTCAGATTTCATAATAAAAGTCCCTGGATCACGTGCCAGAGCAGTCACTTCTCTAGTTTTAAAGGTAAATAAAACATAACGATTTTTACGGTTTAATGTTGTATTTATTTTAAGTGGGAAGGTTTATGGTTATCGGGTAAATTACACGTACTAACCATATTATTAGATCCACTTAGATCTTTTATTGTACGTTGATTTCAACTCTACTGATTATACAGATGGACTTTGTAGTTCTACACTTACATTCTGTAGTCCATCTGTGCTCTACATACTTTGTTGGCTCATTTTGCTTTGTTCTCTAATGATTAGGACCCCCGTAGTACAGGTATTATTAGGGTGGTGGATGATTCTCAGTAGTGCTGTGACACTGACATGGTGTGGTGCTGGTTGTGAGTGGATCAGACACAGCAGTGGAAGTCAGCACTAAAAAAAGTGTTTATTTTTTCTTAATGCACTTTAAGAGGTTCTAAGCTGATAAATCACTTTTACTTTTAGATCTCAGAATTAAACCTGTGGATGAATTCACTTCAATGGCATGACACTGTAGTCTTGATTCGCATTTACTTACTCTGTGTTTGTGTATTAGGTCACCATTTGAGTCACCATTTTCAGCAGCTGTACGAATACTTAGTGTCACTGCTGGACTGAAAATAATCTTTCAAGCATAAAAGACCAATCACCAGCAAAAACAATACAGAAAAACTGTTTCCACATTGGCCTATCCAATAAATACCCTGAAACTGCAAAATATGTAATCATATCAAGTCAAAAAAAGCATTTGATCTTAATGAATTTCTAAGATTAATAATCTAGTTCTTAGAAACTTTCCTATTTTAAGGAATCTAAACAATAAAATTTACTTAACATTTTGGCAGATCACCTGATTTCATCCATCCATTATCTCCCGCTTTATCCTCTATTAGGGTCGCGGTGGGGATCCCCATGCCCATCCAGGGGAGAAAGTCTCAGGCGCTGGGCAGATACACCCAGAACAAGGCGCCAATCTATCGCTGGGCACACACACTCACTCACACAGACACACTCTTATATGGGGCAATTTGGAGAATTCAATTGACCATGATCCATGTTTTTGGACTGTGGGAGGAAACCGGAGAACCCGGAGGAAACCCACACGGACACGGGTAGAACATGGAAACTCCACCCAGGTAGGGATTCAAACCGGGAATCCCTAGCGCTGAGAGGCGAAAGTGCTAACCACTAAGCCACCATGCCACCCTTTACTTGATTTATACTAATACATTTTAATTATATTTTAATTTTATATATAAGTGTATATATTTCCTGTTTATCTTTATGTAATTTGCATATAGAATAAAATAAAGTACTTACTTAAATATTTACTTCTTTATTCACACAATTAAATTTCTGTTCAAGGTTTAAAAATGTATTGATCATAAGTAATTATTAAGTTGAGGTACTGATGGATTAAAGCAGCTCTGTGCTGAACTCACTCAACTGAACAGACATGGAGTACTGACATGTTTATTTTAAAGGTGTTACATTTACAGTTAAACATAAAACGCTGTTTCAATCCGAACAACATCGATGCCGAGCTTCATTTCACTGAGTGGAAAAGCTTGTGTGCCACCTAAAAGTAAATAAACAGAATGTTATTAGCAGTTTAAAGATTTTAAATGTACAGATGCAGCTTACAATAATGTCATGTCATTAAATAGTTTATTTTTATTCCTACTTTAAGGTAATGTTTTCTATATTTTATGCATGACATGCTCAGTGACCGTTTAGTCCATTTTGTTAGAATTCTATTTATTATAGCTCAAAGCTTGTTCAAATAATAGTATCTCTGTTTAATAAAATCTTAAAAGATCAATACCCCCACTGCACAGAAAGTGAGTGTCAGGCAACCAGAAATAAATCCAACACTAAACTAAAGAAATATATAAAATTCTGAAAAATTCTATGAAAAACTAATAGCTCAGTGTTAAGGGGGTTAGGCTATCAATCCAAAGGTTGTGGGTTCAAATCCCAGGTCCACTAAAGTTACCAATGTGGTCTTTAAGCAAGACCCTTAACCCAGCCCTGTTGGTTCTGCAGTTAAAACCCTGAACTCACACAGTGATCACGGCTGTGCAGGAAGTCAAACAGTTCCTCAGTACAGTCCTCCTCAGTCTGGGATCGTGAACCCACCCGGGTCTCACACATCTCCAGCTTTTCCCGCATGTGGACACAATGCTCCGTCTCCTCACACTTCTGCCTGATCGTCTCTAATGGGTCCTGAAACACAAATCGACCGACGGCCTCTGATTCATCTCAGATGAGGGTTTGAACATCAGTGAACATCAGAAAAATAATAAGAGAACTTACCACCATTTCTTCCTCCTCCTCTTCCTCCTCCTGCACAACAACATAAAGTTACTAAAACATGTTTTGATTAACTCAAAACAAGTGCAAAATAATATTTCATTAAACAGGATCATCACAGCGTGACATGGAGGTGTATTGGTCTAAATGCTGGGGATCCAAGTTCGAATCCAGACCTGGGTGGAGTTACCATGTTCTACCTGTGTTCGTGTGGGTTTCTTCCCAACGTCCAAAAATATGGATTCAAGGTGAATTGCTTTAATCTAAATTTCCCCATATAGTGTGTGTGTGTGTGTTTAAATAAGTGTGCCCAGTAAAAGATTGGTGCCCTGTCCTGGGTGTAATTACCCCCATTTAAACATTCTTCCTTAGATGGGCATAGGGAACCCCCAACGATCCTAGTGGAGAATTATGAATAAAATGATAATAAGGAAAGATTGATAATAAATGAAAAGGATCATAATACTGAGTAATAATAATAAATAATTTGAATAATGTTAAAATATAATAATATAATTGAATATTATATAATGGAGCACGGTGGCTTAGTGGTTAGCCCATTCGCCTCATGCTAGGGTTTCCCGGTTCGAATCCCAATCTGGGTGGAGTTTCCATGTTCTCCCAGTGTCTGTGTGGGTTTCCTCTGGGTTCTCCGGTTTCCTCCCACAGTCCAAAACATGAATCAAGTCAATTGAGTTCTCCAAATTGCCCCATATAGAGTGTGTCTGTGTGAGTGAGTGTATTTAGTGATGGATTGGCGCCCTGTCCTGGGTGTCTCTGCCCAGCGCCCGAGACATTTTCCCCTGGATGGGCATGGGGAACCCCCCCCCCCCACGACCCTAATAGAGGACAAAGCAGAAGATAATGGATGGATAGATAATTAAATAAATATAATTTAATATAATAACTTTCTATTAAATAAAAAAATACAAATTGTTCTATAGACGATATGAAAAATCACAATATCATTGAATAAGAATATCGAAAATGCATGTGTAAGAGTTATTTTTATTTAGTTGTAAACCCTGGAAGTTTTTAGCATGGTGGCTAAGCTAAGCTACATTATTATCTCTAACACAAACCTACAGCTCGCCTCATATTAAACAGAATGAACTCCGGATTAAAGGTGTAAATATGAGTCCTCACCTCCTCGGGATCTCCGTTTAGAATCATTTTCTTCTCGAACACCATGATTCAGAGCAGGTTTGTCCTCCAGCAGCTCAGAGACACAGAGACAGACTGACAGACTGATGGAGGACAGGACACAGCCGACATCCAGGACCCCTCTGCAGGCAGCTGCCTGCTGCGCCTGATTATAAAATTGATTCGTTTTTTATTGCCTTTCATTGTTTTTCATTTTATTGCCTAATCATTCTTATTAATGGTGGCAGTAACACGAATTTCACCTCTTTCACTTCTTGCAATTTTTTCCCAGTTTTTTATCCATTTAACATATAGTTTATATATAACATGTATACTGTATATATTATTCATTCATTCATCATCTTCCGCTTTATCCTCTATTAGGGTCGCGGTGGGGTTCCCCATGCCCATCCAGGGGCACCGGGCAGATACACCCAGGACAGGGCGCCAACCTATCGCTGGGCACACACTCACTCACACAAACTCTACATGGGGCAATTGGGAGAACTCAATTGACTTAATCCATGTTTTTGGACTGTGGGCTGAAACCGGAGAACCCAGAGGAAACCCACACAGACACGGGGAGAACATGGAAACTCCACCCAAATGGGGATTCGAACCGGGAATCCCTAGCGCTGAGAGGCGAACGTGCTAACCACTAAGCCACCGTGCCCTGTATATATTAATATATCTTAAATGTCAAAATAATTTTGTAAGTTGTTACAAGCTTAATGTAGACATTTTCGAAAAACGTTGCGATCCTGATATTATTAAGTGGTAGAAAAATGTGGCTTTTTAATAGTAATAATTTCGCAATGTAATTAAAAGGCGGTTGGCGCCCTCTGCTGGTTAAACGAAAGAACCGGTTTTTTTACATTGTTGTGACGTCACCGGCAGGTCTTCCGGCGTTTACATTGTGAAGGTTAGGGAGGGTGTGTATTGTAAACGTGTGGACTTTAGAGTCGGTGCAGAACAGGCAGTTTAGATGAGGTGCACTTCAAATGAGGTGCAGTTTGGGGTAAGGTGCAGATCAGGTAAGGTTCAGTTTGGGTGTGGTGCACTTTAGGTGAGGTGCAGCAGAAGCAACAGGTGTGTAGATTTCAGGTGAGCTGCAGGAGAGCGGTGATATGGATATGGTTATGGATGGAGACTGGACCGCAGTGGCTGTGGCGGTGGTGTGCTGTACCTCTGTAAGTGTTCTGATGCTGAAGTGGGTCAAACAGAAGCAGAAGGTGAAGAGGAAATTACAGAAAGCAAGAGAGAGGAGAGCAAATGAAATAAAGCAGGTGGAGGAAGCTGTCAGCAGGTTTAAATCTCAGGTAACACACACACACACACACACACAAAATACACTTTTCATTCTATTATAATTGATCTAAATCCGACCTGGGCATCTCACGGCCCTGGGGCCACATGTGGCCCTTTGGTCATCCAAGCATGATCCACATTAAGCTATTGGGAAGCAAGAAATCTAATGTGATGTAGTATATTCAACATATTTTCTGATTTTTAAGGATTTCTAATGTGCCAAATACATAGATGTAAAATGGAGAAAAACATTTAAGTCACCTTAAAATTCAAAGCACTGCAGATGTACTGTGTGCATGCTATGAGATTTATGCTGTGAACACTGGAGAAGTATTGCTTTTATCTTTTATTTTAAATGTCATTGGTTCTCTGAACTCTGATCTAACTGAAATGAACATGTGCACCAGGTCAGTATTAATTAATGTGCACTTATTGTAATTATTCTCACTGGGAGTGCTGGAGCCTATCCCTGTGCTGCGTAAGCAAAGAACGGGTAACGTCCTGGTTCTGTGAGTCCTTATGGCTTTGGTTTCAAAAATAACTTTTTTGGGAAGCTTTAAAAATATTCGATGTTCATTAATGAGAAGGATATCTCTGTCATGTGGAGTCTGCAGAGAAATCAAGGGTTAAACTTTTACCACAAATTAAAAAAATGCAGTGGTAGGCTTGTGGTTAAAGAAAATGTCTCTGGTTTAATTCCCAGTCCCACAAGTACTGTGGCTGAAGTGCCCTTTAACAAGGCACCTAAACCAAATTGCTCCCTTAGTGTCGTATACAGGACTGCCCACCACTGTGTGTGTGTGTGTGTGTGTGTGTGTGTGTGTTTCTCTCCACAAATGGGTAAAATGTTAAGGACTAATCTCTGTGTGTAAGTGCAGTAAGCAAAATAAATCACTTTATCAATTAAATATACAAGTAACTTTATCCGATTTGACAACTGCACTCTTTATTGGAGCGCTGAAGTCTGCCGTGTAGAAATGATGAGGTGTGTCCACATACATGTGTATCTAATGATGTATTTTTTTCAGAATCCAGATGTTGATATGAGCTCCATTGTGGCTCTGACATTATCGGAGCTTAGCGGAAAAATGCGTTCGGGATCCGTACGGCCAGATGCAGCTCTTCACGCCTACATGGAAAAGGTTCTGATCCAAACATTCTGCTAATGTACAACCTGTAGAGCTGCACTAAAGCTCATCCATCCATCCATTATCTCCTGCTTTATTTGCCCATCCAGGGGAGAACGTTTCGGGCGCTGGGCAGATACACCCAGGACAGGGCGCCAATCTATCACTGGGCACAAACTCACACACACACTCAATCACACAGACACACTCTATTTGGGGTAATTTTGAAGAACTCAATTGACATTGATCCATGTTTTTGGACTGTGGAAGGAAACCTGAGAACCCGGAGGAAACCCACACGGTCATGGGGAGAACATGGAAACTCCACCCAGATTGGGATTTGAACCGGGAATCCCTAATGCTGAGAGGAGAACACCGTGCCGCCTTGCACTAATGCACCAATGGTGTAAAATATCTAAACTGGGGGTCTTCCAACTCAATCGAGTGTTTTAGTGAGTCGGAGTTCAGGAATAAGTTTAATTAATGAACTTCATTAATATGAACACATTTGGAACCTAATGCTGCAACTTAGTAAAGTCGTGATAAAGGGAAAATAAGACAGAAAGGGAACTGATACCATTACTGGTACTTAGTTACTTAGTTTGGCAATGTTCCACATTCAGCAGTTAAAGAATCGATCATTCACATCCATGACTATGGGAAGCTACACAGACTGATACAGACATATGACCTTTGTTCTGTTCTGTTCTGTTCTGTTCTGTTCTGTTCTGTTCTGTTCTATTCTGTTCTATTCTGTTCTATTCTGTTCTATTCTGTTCTATTCTGTTCTGTTCTGTTCTGTTCTGTCCACTGTGAGACTTATCACCTTGACCCATACACACATATTCCCCCTGCACACAGAGAATGTTATACAATGATATATTAATGATTAAAGCTGTGAACTCTGGTCATGAGTTGGTTGTGTGAAGGGTGTGAACCTGAAACACATCTTCAATAGGAAACTGTTTTAACATTCAGTCGCTGGATCAGATGCGTAGTACAGATGTCAGTAATTTTACAGATGTTTGTAATTAATCCTTCAGACACACTGTTCTTCCTGACAAATCATTTGTGTGATTTTATAATCTGGATATGTTCCACAGAAGATAACAAACATCGCAATTTGGATGTTGACAGTTCTCAGTAAACATGTTCCACATCCCACAGTGTTCTCAAACATTAAATACAGGGACGGGCACTTTTCTTACCTCAGAGCATTTATAAAAACTATTTAAAACCTTTGAACAGTTTATAAGCTTTTTTTACCTCCTTAACAATATCAAAAACATATGAGAACATATACTCCATGTAACCTTTAATATGTACACAGTGAATATCAAAACATTTCTGTAAAATCCAGTTTAATAACTCCTCATTGCTGACACTTCATGTTATCAAATTCAGAATTATTTATTTATATTTATTTATAATTTATACATCTATATTTATTTAATCTTCTCAAAGAAGATTTACAGTGTTGTACATCTGAAGGTTTAATGAACAAGCCGTGACGAGAGTGGCAAGTGGGCCGAAAACTTTTTTGATAATGATGGATGGATGATAATGGATGGATGGAATAAAACTGACTCTCTGGTGCTGTGCTTGGACCTACAGGCTCTGGAAGTGAACAGGAGTGTTAACTGTGGAACAGCATTTCTGATGGAGAGTCTAAAGCAGCTGGAGAACATTGATGATTATAAAAACGGTCTTCTGTACGGAGTTCCCATCAGCATCAAAGATAATATTAATTATAAGGTAAAACATTAAAGCTGTGAAATGCATAAATGCAAATAAAGATGATTTTAAAATATGTTTCTTTAAGTACCTTGTGTACACCTGACACTACAAAAAGGTGTGTGTGTGTGTGTGTGTGTGTGTGTGTGTGTGTGTGTGTGTGTGTGTGTGTGTGTGTGTGTGTTTGTGTGTGTGTGTTTGTGTAGGGATATGACTCAACGTGTGGTGTTTTAACAAAGCTGGAGTCTCCTGCAGCGATGGACAGTGTGGTGGTGACAGTGCTGAAGAAACAAGGAGCAATTCCCTTTATTAAAACCAACATCCCCCAGGGCCTCCTCAAGTATGAAGACACACACAGACACACACACACACACACACACATCGTGCAGTAAAGATGAGTGTAAATAAGGAAATGTAAATACAGTGATAAAATAAATCTCATCGCATCACTGTGCATGTTCTTTACCTGTACTTTAAGAGGAGGTTCACTGCAGGCTACTCAGTCAGAAGGGCTTCCTGGTTAAGGAATTTATTTTGGATTGTAGTTATGAATGCAGCAACCCAATCTATGGGAGGACAGTAAACCCATGGAACACCCAGAAGACCTGTGGTGGCTCGTCAGGGGGTGAGGGCGCTCTGGTCAGTGCCGGAGGGTCTATTCTGGGTCTGGGATCAGACATCGGAGGAAGTATTCGCATCCCAGCATCTTTCTGTGGCATCTATGGATTCAAACCTACACACAACAGATTAAGGTATTGTATTTTTATGTAATTTTGTTTCATGATTTGAACTTAAGAAAACATCTGCATGCTGATGTTTATATTCTGTCCTGTAGCATGCGTGGAATGGATTCATGTGTAAAAGGTGTAAAGACAGGTAAAATCTAATCTTTACACAACTTAGTTTTCGACTTTTACTGACTGGAACTTTGATGTGTGTGGGTTTAATGTGCACGGTTCCAGTTCTGTCGTCTCTGGGGCCGATGGCGAGAGATGTGAACAGCCTGGCTCTGTGTATGCGAGCATTACTGTGCAAGGACATGTTCGACCTGGACCCTAAAATCCCTCCCTTACCCTTCAATCAGCAGGTAAAGCCTAAATCTACCAATTATACATCATATGATCAAAAATATGTGGGTGTCAATCAAAAAAAACTGCACAACTGATGTTTGCAGTGGTGGGCCGTGCATTTTACCCCTACTCCTTCAGTAATGCTAAATCAATCCACCTATTAATAACTATTTTATGGCTATAAAAAGCATTTTATTATAAATGCAGTACAAAGAGCCATTGCATCGCAGATAGATAACTCATGTAGCCACACATAAAAGAATCTGCAACAATAACTTAATAAAACTGCTGTATTATTTAGCAAAATGACACATCAATTAAATCCTGATTATTTAAATAAAATCCATCCTTCTTTTTGTCTTTAAAAAGAGTTTAATCAGTTCCATAGTCGAGTTGTATTTCTGGCCTCAGTTTAATTATCTGAAAATGTCCGATTGAAGGGGATTGTGTTCAGTGGATTTGGATTTTTACAACATTTTACAACACAAAGGTCTTATTATTTCCATTAAGGTCATAATTTTTACCTTATGTGGTTGTTTTCAGTTTTATGGGGTTAACTGCCTCACTAACTGACTCACATGTGGTTAATAGGATTTAGAGATAAAAGACAATAAGACAAGTACAAAGGATTGTTCTTTAAACAGGTGTACGAGAGCTCGGCACGTTTGAGGATTGGTTACTGCGAGAACGACGGATGCACCGAGCCGACCACCAGCATGATTAGAGCAATGCGAGAAACCAGGCAGCTCCTGGAGAGAGCAGGACACACGGTACAGCAGGACACACAGAGTTCTTTCACATCAGATGGCAGTGTTTTAGGCTTAACCTGCCACTTAGCTGAACATCATGGCCTAATCAAAGGATTTAAAAGGAGCTTAGCCAAAAGACTCACTGTTCCAAAACATAAAGAAGTCATGTTACAGTTTCTTCTGCATGTGAGGACAAAGATCTAAGTGTCTGGAAAAATGTCCTCTGGGCTGATGAAATAAAAAGAATAAACTGTTAGTAATCCATCCATCCATCTCATTATCCTCCGTGTAATCCTCCTATACTAGGGTCATGGTTCATTTGGCACTGGGCAGTTAACACAGGACGGGGCGCCAATCCTTCCTTGGGCACACAGTCTCACACACACACACACACACACACTTTATAGAGGAAATTTGGAGCAGCCAATTTACCTTGAATTCATGTTTTTGTACTGTGGGAGGAAACTGGAAAACCCTGAGGAAATCCATGCGGACACGGGGAGAACATGGAAACTCAAACCCTAATTCGAGTTTCCACGTTCTCCCCATGTCCACATGGGTTTCCTCCAGGAGGATGTTTTGGGTGCTGGGCAGAGTGCCAGGACAGGGTGCCAATCTATCGCTGGACACACACTCTATATGGGGTAATTTGGAGAATTCAATTGATCTTGAACCATGTTTTTGGACTGTGGGAGGAAACTGGAGAACTCGGAGGAAACCACTGTGGACACGGGGAGAACATGGAAACTTCACCCAGATTGGGATTCAAACGGGGAATCCCTAGTGCTGAGAGGAGAACATGCCAACCACTAAGCCACCGTGCCGCCCCTTCATGCATTAATTCATTCATTCATTATCTTCCGCTTTATCCTATATTAGGGTCGTGGGGGGGGTTCCCCATGCCCATCCAGGGGAGAACGTTTCGGGAGCTGGGCAGATAGACCCAGGACAGGGCGCCAATCTGTCGCTGGGCACACACTCACTCACACAAACACACTCTATATGGGGCAATTTGGAGAATTCAATTGACCTTGATCCATGTTTTTGGACTGTGGGAGGAAACCGGAGAACCCGGAGAAAACCCACGCGGACACGGCGAGAACATGGAAACTCCACCCAGATTGGGATTCGAACCGGGAATCCCCAGCGCTGTGAGGTGAACGTGCTAACCACTAAGCCACCCCCCCTTCATGCAACTTTAAGAATTGAAATACATTTACAATATACATTTTACATCTGAAGCGACTTACAAATGACAAACATATTAAATAGATAGCCACCAAAAATATAAACCTTCTGAACTACTGTCAACTAAAATATTATTACAGTAGTGATTAGATTCACCATGGAAGCTTTGTGTTTTGATCATGTAGATAATCCCATTTAAACCTCCGCGGATTTTCACCGCTTATAATGATTTCTTCGTCGCGGGGAACATCGCAGACGGAGGTGCTACCCTCCTGAAGCATTTGTGAGTGACATCATCGTGTATCAATTGATTAACATTTATCGACTGAAGTTCTGAGTTTGTTTTGTTTTGTCTTTTTCAGTCAGGCTGGTCCCATTGATCCGACTGTGAAGCATCAGGCTTTACTCATCGGTCTTCCTCAATTTGTGAGGAAATTTGTCGCTCTTCTCCTGTCACCCATCGTGAGTTTTAATTTTAACATTACACAAAGAATCTAAACTTCAGATTGTTGTCTCAGCTATAAAAATACTGAACTGCTGAAACAGCTCCACATCAGAATTTCAGGTAGAGCTAGATGATTTATTGACATCTGGATTAACCATCGTATCATACCGTGTTCTATTAAGAACAGTCCGAGTTCTGTAGTTAAAAAGTAGTGAAAAAGTAAACAACTTAGCAGCATTAGGCAAAACAGCAGTGTAATGAAGCCAGACGACATCCATGTGAGTTAGTTCATGTTAGTCATTAAGGAAAACATTAAACATTCTGGTTACTTATGAAGTGTTTTGTCTGTCCCCTCAGTATCCACGGATAGCTTCTGGTTTAAGGGCAACCTGCGGGGTCAGGTAAGTGTTCTAAAAAAAGTTTACTTAAATTTAAATAAATTACACAATTTTAAATATTCCACAATGTGACTGACAGTTGAGGGGATGGTGATCGGGACAGAATAGTGAGGTGATTGGGACGGAACAGTGAGAGGACGATGAGGTGGTGGGGATGGGGACAGGCACAGGGGAAACGGTGAGAGGTGATGGAGACGGATGGAACAGTGAGATGATGGTGAGGTGATGCAGACAGGGACAGGACGGTGAGAGGATGGTGAGGTGATTAAGACGTGACAGTGGACAGGATAGTGACAGGGTATTAAAAGAGCATTCTTTATAAAAATTACCTCATTACCAAATGCCGGGGACCTTTGTCTTGCCCCTGTCATTCTTTAAAGACTCAGTGTAAACCATTTTACAACTTTGTACTGTTTTAGAAGCACTCGTATGATAGCTGGATGAATTTACAAAACATCTAGAACCAAACTTTGTTTTAAACATCTCACACGATACCAGATACACTCTTAAAACTGGACATTATTTTATTCTGACTTCAGTTGTTTGTAGGCAACATCCCTTCACAATAAAAACTTATATTCTTCCAAATAAAAGTGTTTCTTTCGAATGCTGATCAAATGAAGTTGTCTATTCTGCAGCTCTGTCACAGCTCTGTGGAAACAGCATAAGGATGTTGAGGTATCTGAATACTTCATGATCACAGATGATACACACTCGGGTTTTATTCTGTACTAACTTAAATCTGTGCTTGTAGGATTATACCACAGAGGTCATGAGCGAGTGGAAAAAGCTAGACCTGGATGTTCTGCTCTACCCAATGACTGGACCAGCCTACAACTTCAACTACACTGCTAAACTCACCTGTACCGTACTGTATTTGCTCTTAAGATTGTGCACAGTGTGTGAATACATACGAGAGGCAGTGTGCAGTAGAGTAGTGTGTCATTTTAAATGCATTATGGGCATTGCAACCAGTACTGATGTGGTAATTTGGTTTATTTTTATATAATAAAAGGTCAGCTGATGGATTTAGGTTATTGGTTTATGTTTTTAATTTTGATCGGACCAAGATTTGAATAATTACACTCTTTACACTACAGTTACTATCAGTACTCAGAAGTGCAGTTGGTTTCGTGCTTACTTTCCTAAGTCTACGTGTGTTCTGATTTTGTAGGTGCTGTGAGCTACACAATGCTCTTTAATGTTCTGAACTTCCCTGCTGGAACGGTCCCTGTCACCACGGTCACGGCCGATGATGAAGCCCAGCTGAGGAACTACAGAGGAAACTTTGGAGATGCTTGGGACAAAACTTTTGTTCAGGTAATTGTGAAGCTAGTGACAATGACTGATTATTATTTTTAGTGTTACTGTTATGAAAAAACTAACAATTTTTTTTGTGCAAAAAAGTTAATCACAAAATGACAGTTTACATTATGATTGTGTTGCCAATGATAATTGGTGCTATATAACCATGCATTATGACTTTTAATCAAAGGCCCCGGTAATGCTGAAATGTCCGCCAGGGGGCAGCACTTTAATAGTAGTTAATAATAAAACTACTAGTCAATAAAACTCTGTCTCTCTATCTCTCTATCTCTCTATCTATCTATCTATCTATCTATCTATCTATCTATCTATCTATCTATCTATCTATCTATCTATATACTGCCTGTAAAACACACACACACACACACACACACACACACACATATATATATATATATATATATATATATATATATATATATATATATATATATATATATATTTATATATATATATGTGTGTGTGTGTGTGTGTGTGTTTTATATGTATGTGTATGTGTGTGTGTGTGTGTGTTTTACAGGCAGTACGTGATGGTGTAGACCTTCCTGTATCTGTACAGTGTGTTGCTCTGCCATGGCAGGATGAAATGTGTTTACGCTTCATGAGAGAAGTGGAGGAGATCTGTACCAAAAGCAAACTTTCCAAATCCAACATTCAGGAGTAAACACACACACACACACACACGCAAATATATTGTTTCCATCAGTAAAACTGTAGGAATTACTGATTATAATCTCTTGGGGTGATGGTGTTTCTTCAGTACTGTAATGTTTAACTTTTTAATCACAGTGTACTGTAAACTTTTTAATCACAGTGTAATGTAGTTCTGTTCTGTTACTGAATGCTGAATTTATAAATCACAGGGTTTAATCTGGGTTTAAGAACATTTTGTATTTAGATTACAGACTAATACAATTATCTGACACAAAAAGAAGCATTTTAAGAAGAATATAGTATGTTAGAAGAATGTTGTTTGTTTGGTTCAGGTGTATCTCGGAACTGCTCATGAGCAGAACTTAATAAAGATTATGTTGATGATTTAAACAGTGTTCTTTCTTCAACCATCTGTATAATCTCATTGCCATCCTGAACATGCTGAATAGGGTTGCTGGGTGTGCTATATTTAAGGTAATGTTGGTATCTTTCTTTTGGACTTTGTGAGTGCAAAAAGAAAAATTTACACCACTGTAGGGAGAACATGCAAACTCCACAACCTGCCTGGAATCAAAGCAGAACTGTCTTGACCTTTGAGCACTAACCACCGTGCTACCTCATTCCAATGAAAGCTAATTAAGTTCTGAAGATGTTTGTCAGTGTGGAGGTGCAGCTGTATCTCCTGATATTCCTCAGTGTCGCATCATGATGTGCGACATTAAGCGATGCAGCGTCCTCTTGTCATCACGACGAGCGACACCCGGCCTGCACTTTGCCGGTTCATTGAGTAAAGGTCGTTCACTCCCTCATTTCCTGTTGAAATGGTTTTCGGCGCTTGAACCAGAGGAACATTTGGAGGTGCGGCGGGCGAACCCAATGAGCCGTACCATTTCCATTCCCTCCTGATCACGATGTAAATATGTGTTTGTGTTGCACTTTACATACATTTAAATATTTCAGCTCTTCTGTAATAAAAGCTCTTCATTTCTGAAATGTGTTACAGGAAAGTTCTCATTAAACATCTTGTTGTTCTGAAGCAGCACTGTGGGACAAAGCACAAAGAATAACAAGATGGCATAATGGATGAAAGAATGAAATTAATAGATGTGAGAAAAGATGTGGAATGAAGATGGAAAACAGGAGAAAATGAGGGAAAATAAATAAGACAATAAATAAATAATATAAAGGATCAAATATAAGAACATGAGGCCTGTGAGTTATGAAGGCAGAACTGATGAAATCAGACATGATGATAGAAAAGAGACAGAAAAGACAGAAGCAAAGAGGATGAGAAAAAAGGTCATTGTAAAGTCAAATGAACAGAACAAAAGGTAAAATGATAAAAGGTAGAAATACTCTACATAAGTGCAAGAGGAGAACCTACCAACAAGAAGAGCAATCAGGAAATACACATAATGCAAAATGTTGAAAAAACAAATCAAAGAAATTAATTAACCACCTGTTCAGTGTCTGCTCATTGTCTGCTGGGCACACTCACACTATATACGGGCAATTTGGAACAACCAATTCATCTTAAATAAAAGTTTTCGGACTGTGTGAGGAAGCAAAAGAATCCAGAGAAAACCTACATGCACATGGGAGAACATGGAAACTCCACCCAGTTAAGTATTCGAACCTGGATTTCCAGCGCTGATAGGAGAACATGCTAACCACTGTCACCGTTCTACCCGATTTTTAGCTGCTGCTGTAAACTTGATAACATTATTATTATTTTTTTAGTTCCTCTGTTCCATGTAAGCAAACGGCATTTCACGTCTCATTGGCGGAGCGGCACTTCGTTTTGAGACTGAGAGAGCAGGAGTGAGAGTATCAACACGTCCTGAAGGCCATTACCTGCTTACTAAAGACAATGTCCACCAGTAATCCAGGACCATTCAGTTCTAATGTTCTATTTGTGAGGCGTGAAGATCCGCCACGGTTTCCTCTTGAGGTCAGAGCTAATAACGTCGGTCACAGCTGGAGCCCCCCTTCCGAACGCTACAACTTACACCCAACGTTCAAACGCCATCAGAGGAAGTGTCTCTCATCTTTACATCAAAACACATGCAGAGGACAAGCCTCATCCTTGTTCAGCAGGACTTACAGCACCACTATTGTTCAGAATTCAGCAAGTCGACAGTTTTAGGTTTCTGAAGGCGTTCTGCTGAAAAGTGCAGCCTCTGGATACAATTCTCTCCACTATCTGTACCGCGACCGCACGCGGAGCTTCTGCCACGTCGGCCTCGAGTCGCCCCGCGGCCCTTACACCCAAATTGGTTTACATTGGACGGATAAATGCTCGGCAAATGTGCTTAAAAGCATCACTGAAAGAGGGAAATGCAGACGCTGCGTGTCGGGATTAGCAGCAGAAAGTCTCTCCGAGAGGATGCGAGCGGCGGAGTCCGTTTTAGAGAAACTCTGGAGAAGAGTTCGAGTTAGAAGGATTTACGATCCAAGTGTGCGACTGTCAGTCAGTAATTCCTGGAATTATGTAACGTGGTGCCAAATATCAAAGTATTGTTCTGCTGGAGTTTGCAGACATAAGGGCTAAGTGCTGGTGAATCTGCTTAAAGCAAAACCCTGAATTATTGGCATCCCTCTGCTTATACGTTCTCTCTTTGCTCAGTGGGACAATCTGATGACAGTGAGCAGAAGTTTTCCTTTCTGTTGCTCAGTTACAGGGTCAGTGGACCTGGTTCTGGGAGTTAACACTGAGAGCATGGTTTTAAAGTTTTTACATTTCTTATTGTCAGAAAGGTACCACTGAGAAGTAATGATTAGTATAAATTGTAAATTAGATTACAATTTAAGCAACAATTGCATAGTTATTTACAAACAGTACATAAAGTATTATACAGCAACTGTTTGGCTGTTTGTGTCTGGCCCCTGCAAGAGAGGTCTCTAACACACACACAAACACACACACGTTAACAATGCAGTGTAAATGCATTGCAGATGTACTCCATGGATGATCTCCACTCCAATCTCCAATCTTACTATCTTCCACTTAAGCCTATACATGGGACTAGGTTCTAACAGATGGGGGTGGGGGATTGGGGTCTTTCAGGCACTGTGCTGATACACCCTGGACCAGGCACCAATCCATCACTGGGCACACACTTACTTACCAACACGCACCAATTTTCACAATCCTAATATAGAATTAATGAATTAAAGTTAATGAATGAATAAAAAAAACAACTATAAGCTTTGATTCCTAACTTGATATCTAACTTCATTAATTGATTATCAGATCAAATCCGGCAAAAGACATTATTGAGCGAGATTGAGATTTACAAAACCTTTATTAAACTATTAAGGTATCAGCCGACAAAAAAAACAAAAGTAAAAACAAAAAAATTGAGATACAATTTGAACACGGGATATGAACTGAGCGGGCTAGCGAATATCAGGTCCATTTCTACCACACTGCATATAACCTCATTGTAACACTCACTCAAACTTAAATACCTCAATGTTGTTCATGTTCTTATAAAAATTAAAAAACAATTCTGGATTTTATCATAGCCACAAACCATTGTAAAACATCCTGACCAAATCTGCCTTCTATTTTATTCCTTTTAGAAATATAAATTGCTTGACCAATTAGATCCATAAATTGCTTAGTTTTGCTTGACCCACAATAAAGTTCAGCAAGTGCCCTTTGAATCTAGTGTTCTGTCTCTAACCAGCTCCAAAAATAAAATTAGTTGAGTTAAAAACCTCTCCAAATTCATCAAAAAGATGAACAGATGTAACAGACAAAGTATTAAAAAGACTGACATTATATAAAACAGTGAAATATTGTTTCTCTTACACAAAAAACATTACTGAAAGCATTACTGATATTTGGATTAATAACTGTTACAAAAGAGTTAACAGCAATTATCCCATGTAAATTTCTCCATTGGAGATCCCCAGTCCTTTTTATCAGTGGCGGTTTATACGAAACCCTCCAGACAGGCTTATTGACTGAATGTGTGACGGGTTCAGCCATTTAGCCCAGCCGGTCCACTAGGGCCCACGGCATGCAATGAAGAGAGTGGCTGCAGGTGCTACAGATACTTGATAAGCACCTCCTAAACCAGCAGTACCTGGCTGCAGTATTGACATGTGTTCGAATGATTGAATTGAATTGAATTGAATTTAATTATTGCTCTGTGCGTTTCAATAGAAGTTGCTGCTCTTAAGACTGAGGTGATATGTCTTCATTCCCTCTGTATCACTTTAGTTGCTGATCTGTGTTATAAATCCCTGTTTTCCCAGATTCCGCGTCACAGCTCACAAATTCAAATCCTGTTAATATGTGAATAATATGTACAGAAGATGCTTATTTAGTTTCTTTCTCAGTCCTTATTGGTTGCTTGTGTTCAGTCTGGTCAGGTCTCGATATTTTACAATTAATCAGTTGAAGTTTTTGATCATGTGACTCCACCGCTGCTGAACATCTGTATATAACCTTCACATTATGAACAGTTTTCTTGAACTGATGTTTTGACTTGATAAAGGTTCAGGTTTAAATAAATTATAACGCTGCTTTAGAATTACAAATATAACGTAAATAAACTGTATGAACTCACTGAACATGAAACTTTACAGATTACAGTTAAAAAAAACACTATTTTCCAGTGAATTTAGTTGGGTTCTACAGTCTATTGTAGAACCAGAGCATTGTCAGTGTTTTACACTAAGAGCAGTGTAGATTCATGTGAAAGCTAAACAAATAGGAGCAAAGAAAGAAAAAATGAGTCCGAAGTTAAGGTTTAACACAAAGAGTCAAATCTTGACCACATTCAAAACACACTAAAACAGATCTCACTGTTCACACACACACACACACACACACACACACACACACACACACACACACACACACACACACACACACATACACACACGAGCGCAGTACTAAGGCCCTAAAGGTTTTATGGGAGTGTTAAAAGCATGCTGTCTGTGTGGAACCAGAGCCCATTGATGAAGTGACAGGCTCAGTTAGAATATGATCCTAATCCTGTTCAGCATTCTTCAGCGCCGCTGCCATCGCAATTCCTCCACACATTCAGCCTGCTGTCAGCCCGCCAAATCCCCTCCAACACGCACAGCCCTGATACACATCAAAGAGCTTGGAGCAGACCTCAGCGGCTTAACACACACACACACACTTACACTTACAAATGCATGCATCCGTCCTCACACACATGTATATATGCACACGCAAACAAACACACACTGAGCTAAGGAAATTCCCAATAAATTGTAAAAGTTGAACATGCTGTACAAAAACTTGCATGAACATCTCAGACTGAAATTAACTTTTACTTTGATGGAAGGTCCGGTCAATATAGATTTCATCCATCCATTATCTTCTACTTTATCCTCTATTAGGATTTATCCTTTATCCTCTATCGCAGTGGGGTTTCCCCTGCCCATCCAGGGGAGAACGTCTCGGGCGCTGGACAGATACACCCAGGACAGGACGCCAATCTATCACTGGGCACACACTCACTCACACACTCACTCACACTCTATATGGGGAAATTTGGAAAACTCAATTGGCTTGATCCATGTTTTTTGACTGTGGGAGGAAACCGGATAACCTGGAGGAAACCCACACGGACACGTGGAGAACATGGAAACTTCACCCAGATTGGGATTTGAACCGGGAATCCCTAGCACTGAGAGGAGAACATGCTAACCACTAAGCCACCGTACCACCATGTAAATATAGATTAAATACAGAAATTTAAGTGTGCACGAGTGTGTGTGTTGCTGGTTAAGAATGTACCAATTAATTTATTTGTAACAGTGTGTAAGTGAGGAGGGGACATACAGGATATTAATAGGGCAAAAGCCTCAATATGCTTCTACAGCTATCTGTCTTGACTTGTGTCATATGCTGTTTATGAGGACATTAACACTCATGAATTTTACACTCTGGCTGTTTCAGGCTGTATGTTTATATAATAAAGTGGTTTTAATAGTGGAGTCTCAGAACTTAATGCATTAGGAGCTTAAAACATGAGTTAGAAAAAGATCTGTTCACCAATTTAAACTTTTACTATGTTCCATTTTCTGGACAAAGAGACCGGGACATTTTAGTGTGAAGTTATCCCTATGTTTTTGTGGGTCTAATCTCAGGTTTGTTCAGGTTGTGCATTAATAACTAAGTAAATTTATAATATGAAATATCAACACATGTTTTTTGTGAAATTTTGCTGGCCTTTAACTCTATGGGAGCTGAGACAATCTCCAGCACATGCCACAACCCATCCTTTACCATTTCACGCTCTAGGTCTGCTGGTGGTCTGCTTGCATTTTTGCTGATGCAAGTTTGATTAAAGTCAATCTTTCATTTCAAACATCTTTGTTTTATTTGTTTGCACTTCACAGATAAGTTAGTACACTGACAGAACAATCCAAGAACAATTTTAAATTATGTTTACAGAGGTCCACAGCAGATAATTATATATTCAGTCTCATAAGAAGCAGCTACACGTGGGTTTTTCTCACAATAAAAGAAATAAAGCATCTCAAACAAAATCCTTTGCACAGTGAACCTCTGTGACTCTGACTGACACACTAATCTGTTTACATTGATATTTACATTTCACATCTCATTGTCATTTTCACTTTATTTTTGGGTTTAACTTTAGATATACATTTAGATACTAAGATCAAAGTTTCTTAATCAGATTCACAGTTGTACCTTAACTGAATAATTACAATGAACTCAATGATAGTAATAAATACTGGTTAAACAGAGGTAACAATCAAATCATTGTTAAGCTTATTTAAATATCAAAGTGCAGAAAACAAACAGTATTTTAACTCAAAAATCACTTATTAGTAAGTGAAAGACTGTGTAGGTACTGCGAAATGAAATACGTTCTGTTAAAGAACCCACTCTTTTACTGTTTCTTAATTAAAGATAAATTTTTGATTTCATTGAACAACCAATATGAATTTTTCTGGATATCAGTTAAAGTTTTTTTTTTTTACACAGAAACCCACTTTTACCACCATGTAAACAATTTTACACAAACTACATAAACATCAAATCCAAAATTTAAAATGACATTATATATGTTATTGTAATGTCATTCTTGGTTGATTTCAGGATTTTGTTAATTGTGACGTCATGGATAATGCTACTTTAAATCATTATTAATGACATTGAAATGGCGATGTCAGTCCTTAAAACTGAAAAAGTAAGGTTAAATGATTTATCTCTTGCTGATTGTTAAGATGATTGTTAACAGCTGGGTTTGAAGTAATGCATTTTAAAGGACATGGGAGGTATTTCTGCAGAGCATGTTGGGAAATGTAGTTAGTTTAGCAATGTAGTTGCTAAACTTTCTTTATGCTAATAAATAAATTTTAAAAAGCTACAACAGTCAAACCAGTTTTCTGACAACAAATAAACCCTTCGTCTCTTTTTTAAAATCATTATAACTCTGCTCTGTAATTGACCTATACCTCACTGAATTCACGCTCACGCTCTTTTTAACAGGATGTAAACCACTTGCTAACAGAATGACTGTTACAAGAAATTGGAAAAGCTGTTCCAAGTGTAAATGACTGCATGTCTGTGCTATACATCCGATATGGCAGTGAGCCTGCAGACACCTGAGAATCAGAACTGCATTATCTTACACCCCTTTACAAACCAGTGGCGAGCGATATGCCTCCATTAGATGTATGTAATTAATGCTTCTTCTTAAGTGTCAAGGAAGGATTTCTACAGTCTTTTGAAGTGTGTTTGACGATTTACGCTGAGGAGCATTTGTAGGATCCACTGATTTAAAATTAAAATTTTTGTTCTGTTTGCTCTGCAGGTCTTTGGTCATCCTGTAACAGGGAATAACCTTTCCTAAACTGTTGCTAAAATATTAGTAGGAATTTTAGAATTCCCAGACTGTCACATTATTCTTCTCTTTAAGAAACATTAGTTGGGTGTACGTCGATAAAAAACAAAATAATCCCCATTTAAAATTAAACACATTAAGCACAGTTCATAGCTAACTTACATTCTTTGCACATTTTTTCAAATCTAAATTACAGTCATGTGACAGCTGGTAAATACTACTGTACTAAATAGTTTTTGCAATTTGTTGGTGATTCTATTTTATATACAATGTAATGTTTCTTGGGCGTTTTTTTTAACAATACAGTGTAGTTCCTACTTATAACACCTGCTTTTAATTTGCTTTCTTATAGTCATTAAAGGTATGAACATGAGCATATGATTCAAATGAAATGTGAGTTGAGACAAAATCCCTGACAGTGTAAAATTTCATTCATGTGCACCATGTAAACAGAACAGCACATGACATGAAAATCAACATCACTGATGCTTAACATATTATGTACTGACTGTTTTTTAAAATAAAAATATTAAAAATGTGTCTTATGCAAATTAAAATGAAATATCACCTATTCACTCCTTTGATCAAAAGTGTTCATTTACAGTATGACTTAAAACATACAATGATGCTGTTACTGTCTTGTGGTAAAAGTCCATACAATGGTAGTGAGACGAATCAGAAAATAATAGATAACACCCATTTAGAAAATTCCATTTCAGCCCAGAGAACATAACATAATAGTATTACATTTTAAAATGTAAACTCTGTAGTGTGGACGTAGCCCAGGTCAGGTTTAGTTCCTCAGTGTAGGGTCCCAGTCCTGTGAGATATTTCTGCTGCAGAAATCTTCTTCACTCAGGTTGAAATCAAGGTTACTGAACCTGTAGTTTTAGGTAAATGTATGCGAAATATCTGGGTTCTGGTAATGTCACCTTTCCAGTGCTATTATAAACAGTGAAGTCAAGTCGCTGTTGACTGAAGAACTTAAATCCACCATGACATTGAAACCACTTCTCTCCAGCACTGATTACATTCCTCATGTCCACTCGGATAGAAATGCTCGTGGTAAAACACCTTAATGGTTAATTAGCTTCATCTCAGTAAAGGAAGAAACACATGTAGATCTGATTGATGGGAGTTTTTTAAATGCAACTTTTTAACAAACAAGAAAATAAGTTTGGTGGAGGATTAGTCATGTGAGGTTTCTAAATTTCACCTCTAAACTTCACTTCAATAATGGTTCGATTAATATACTGTGTGATATGTGTGTGTGTCTGTGTGTGTGTGTATAAAAACAGAGCTGATCAGTAATGAACTGAGGCTACTACAGCTACATGATGCTCAGACACTGACAAGGTATGTCAGTGTATGTTGAACCCTGTATCCACTCACCATATACTGTATTAACACTATATTTATTTCCTTGTTGCTCGACCTTGTAGGTGTAAAATCAGGGACAGTAGATATGAGCTGAACATTCAAGCCAAATGGAATTTTTTATTCGGTTCTCAGGTATCCAAAGTAAGATCAAGCGAATTAACCACTGTTTCATCCAGATCTCCAAAGTGCTTATGATTCTGTCTGATGTATGCTCTTCTGCAATCAGTTGGGCAGTGTATCCAGACCAAGTGAGGCTGCGTGCTGTTTGGCTCTGAAGCGCAGATTCTCAATGCTGCTGGTCTTGCTGCTCAGGGTGCTCCATACCTGCTGAGACAGGGACTGGTAATACGACTGGCTTTGCAGCGGGCCGAGCTGTGAGGCCATGCTGACGTTCATGCCCAGGTAGGGTAGCGGTGAGGAGGAGGTGGAAGGAGCGGCCATGTCAAAGGGTGTGTAGTGCACTAAGTTGTTGGTGGCGGCCATGTGCTGACGGAACTGCTCCTGCAGCCGAAACAGACTGAGAGGAGACGATGCATATGAGTTGGTCTGGACTAATCCACTGCTCAAGACGCTGGAAGTGGAGAGACCTGGAGAGGAGAGTGGAGAATCTGAGAGGAAATTGGAGATAAAACATAAGATATTAGAAATATGTTTCAAAATACGAATGCTGCTCAGACACATATTTATACTTAACATATTTTCTTGCACTCCTCAGTAATTTACACAATGCTTCTACTTTGCATGTTTTCTGTTTTTGCACAATGTTATTATTAACAACATTGAAATTTTTTATTTGTATTTCTGGTAGGTGCTAGCTGCATTTTATTGCCTTGAAACTTTAGATAAGATAAGATAAGATAATTTTTTATTATACTACAAGGGGAAATTTGCATTTGTGCAGCAGCTGTGAACCAGTGAAATATAAAGATGTGGGTATACACAAAATAGAAAATTATAAAACATCATTTAAAAATTAATATTTTTCAAATTAAACCAAGGTAGTTATTTATTAAAAGTATTTGCAAATGCACATCACTTTTCCTGTGTAGAACAATATTGCAATTAAAATTTTAATACTTAAACTTTTGAAATGAAACCCTGCAATGACAATAGAGACGATGCTTACCTGATTTAGGGCTTGTTTCTTTGAGGTGTGGTGACATGTTGCCTAGGAGATGTAGCCCTGCTTCTTTTTCCTGTTCTTTGAAAGATGCAGGATCGTCCTCTTTATCCGTCAGTTCCTCTGCCCCTGATTCCATTCCTGAGTGCTCTGGTGACGTAACATTTACCTCCTCATTTATCTCTTCTAGAACAGCGTGAGTGCTGGTGCACGGGGGAGTCTGGCATGTTGTGGGGGGGTCTTCTGCTTTTTCTGCCTCCTGGCCGTCATCCGTTTCCTCCTTCTGTCTCTGAAGCTGCTCTTTCTGCAGTGTGCGCTGCTTCTTGCGGAACTTGGCTCGTCTGTTCTTGAACCAAACCTAAAATAAAGTGTTGTGCATTTTATTATATACAATGGAAACATCACGAATGTGTAAAACCTGGTTTACCAGGTACCAGGTACCAGGTAGTTTTTTGATTTTGCATTTGTATTGTTGTTCTTCTTCTTCTTGTTATTATTATTATTATTATTTTTATTAGGGTGGCACGGTGGAGTAGTGGTTAGCACGTTCGCCGCGCTATGGGTGGAGTTTTCATGTTCTCCCCGTGTCCACGTGGGTTTCCTCTGGGTTGTCCGGTTTCCTCCCACAGTCCAAAAACATGGATCAAGTCAATTGAGTTCTCCAAATTGCCCCATATAGAGTGTGTATGTGTGATTGAGTGAGTGCCCGTTGATAGATTGGCGTCCTGTCCTGGGTGTATCTGTCTAGCGCCCGAAACATTCTCCCCTGGATGGGCATGGGAACCCCCCCCCCCCACGACCCTAATAGAGGATAAAGTGGAAGACAGAGAGCTGAAAATAAAATAACTTCATACACAGTAGAAGGTTGTGTTTTTTAGCATGAGGTCATATTCTTTTACTTCTGCTTGAATTATGCTACAAATAAGACCACAGATCATTTAAAATTGTAAAAAAAAACAAGTTTTAAGGATTTAAACTCCAAAAACAAGGAGTGTGGGAGGAAACCAGAGAATCCGGAGGAAACCCACGAAGACACGTGGAAAACAAGGAAACGCACTCAGATTGGGATTGATACCTGAGAGGAGAACACACTAACCACTAAGTCATTGTTGCTCATATTATTATTGTTAATATTTGTTTTAATATTCCTATTTGATATTATTGCTTGTAAATCTTGTGTATTTTTATAGTTTTATCTTTGTTTTTGGTTTGTACACCAGCTTTGGGCAATACAAGTGGAACATTTGTCAAGCTAATAAAGCTTCTAAAATTGAAAAAATTGAATTTAAATTGAGAAAGAGAAGAGAGAGAGTGAGGTAGAGAGAGAGAGACAGAGTACCTGCACTCTCGCCTCGGGCAGGTTGGTGCACATGGCCAGTCTTTCTCTCATCACTACATCAGGGTAGTGCGTTTTCTGGAAGGTTTTCTCAAGGGCCTCCAGCTGCTGCGCGGTGAAGGCGGTGCGACTGCGCCGCTGCTTTCTGTGCTGAGAACCGTAACGGGCCTCCAGGATGATGTCTGAGAAAAACACACAATACAGAAATTTATTCTTCAAAGTTCTTCAAATATGGATTTAACAAAAAACAACAGACAACGTGTTAAAAAACATGAACTTTCAAAATGTGGGATCTATTAATTTAGATCACATTTTAGAAGGTGTGAAGAAGAAACCTACCAAATTAAAATAACTTCTCACTGTGGTGGATTAAAACTTAAACTGTGTGTTGAGTTGTCAGTCAGATTCTCAGTGTCAGATCATAGAAGAAAATACATTCAATTCAGTTCATCTGTCTCAGACTTTTTACAGTAGCCTGCATTGTATATACTACTACTACTACTATTAATAATAATAATAATAATAATAATAATAATATTAATAATAATAATAATAGTAAATAGTGGTTAGCATGTTCTCCTCTCAGCGCTGGGGATTCGAGTTGGAATCCCGATCTGTGGAGTTTCCATGTTCTCCCAGTGTCCACGTGGGCTTTCTCCGGGTTTTCCGGTTATTTCTCAGAGTCCAAAAACATGGATTCAAGTTAAATTGAATACTCCAAATTGCCCCATGTAGTGTGTGTGTGTGAGGGAGTGTGTGCCCAGGGATAGATTTGCACTCTGTGCTGTGTGTATCTGCCCAGTGCCCAAAACGTTCTCCCCTGGATGGGCATGAGGAACCTCCCCACGACCCTAATAGAGGATAAAGAGGAAGATAATGGATGAATAATAATAATAATAATAATAATAATAATAATAATAATAATAATAATAATAAATCAGCAACCCCTAAGCCACCGTGCCGCCAATAATAATAATAATAATAATAATAATAATAATAATAATAATAATAATAATAATAATGGCTGCACGCTGGCTTAGTGGTTAGCACGTTTGCCTCTCAGCACTGGGGATTCCCGGTTCGAATCCCCATCTGGGTGGAGTTTCCATGTTCTCCCCGGGTTTCCTCCGGGTTCTCCGGTTTCCTCCCACAGTCCAAAAACATGGATCAAGTCAATTGAGCTCTCCAAATTGCCACATATAGAGTGTGTCTGTGTGAGTGAGTGTGTGTCCAGTGATAGATTGGCGTCCTGTCCTGGGTGTATCTGCCCAGTGCCCAAAACGTTCTCCCCTGGATGGGCATGAGGACACCCCCCCCCCCCGCGACCCTAATATAGGATAAAGCGGAAGATAACGAATGAATTAATAATAATAATAATATTAATAATAATAATAATAATATTAATAATAATAATAATGAATTATATGTAATAATAAAACTCATAAAAAAAAATAATAATAATCTTTCAAGTGTCAGAACAGTATAAACTGTCGGATCGTAATGAGCTGGTGCTTTGGGTTTTGGGTGGGTTTCAGTCTTACCGGCCAGTCTCTCTGCGAGCGTGAGCGCGTGCACTGACGGGCGGTAGTCGGGGGCGCGCTGCGCGCTCTGAGCGCCGTGCTGGTGGAGGTTATACATGGCGCTGAGAGAGTTCATGGCGTGTAGAGAATATCCACCTCCATTTAGGTTCAGACCGTAGTGCTGCATGCTGCAGAAACTACAGACAGGCGAGGATTATCTGCAATCCTGCGACTCAACTCAACGACTTAACGACTTCAGACCTGCAGAAAAAGTTCACACACCCTAAAGATGATTTATCAGAATTTTCAAATGATTTTAAAAATGTCAGATTAAGTCTTTACTAAATGTCTTTCTTCATTTACATTTACATACATACATTTACATTTGGTCATTTAGCAGACGCTTTTATTTTTATTTTATATTTGTTACAATATAATTACTATAATGACCTATATTTACTTATATTATTAGGAGAAGTATTATTGTTATTATTATAATGTGGAGTGGTATCTGCGTCGAGCCAAATTAAAATAATTCCTTTCTTTTCTGTAAAATTCCAGTGGAATTTCTTCTTCTCAGAATCGTTTCCTAATTAAATCCACGAGGATTAAAATCAATGAATAATTTAATTAGTGTGATTTTTAATCATTATTCGGAGTTAGAGCTTCATTCTGGTTATTTATCTCATTCTGCACTCAGAGGGTTTAATTCCTCCGTGGAGATTTATTCCCCTCATCACCCCCCCCCCACACACACACAGACAGACAGACAGACACACACACACACACACACACACACACACACACACACACACACACACTGTTTAAATGTTAGATTAGGTTGTACAGAGGACATCATGACTGCGGGCAAAAATAAATCACAGCTCACAGAACTAGAAATTAAAAATTTAAGAGACGAGAATTTATTCGCTTTATGATTTTGTATTATTTACAAATTATCATAGCACGATAATGATAATAATAACAACAAATAACATATATTAAATATTTAGAACAGTAATTGAATGTCTTTTTGAGTTAAAATGACATGTTCTCTTGTTTTGTTACCTATTATTTTTTAATTTTATTATATATATATATATATTTTTTAGCTTTAACTCGTTACGGTTGCGCAGCATTGGGAGATAATTTCGAACACAGCCCTTCTTACATTATACCGGCAATTTTCTAAATAAACAAAACAGCACATCAAATAAATGATTTTAAAGAAAAAAGTTTGATTGCTACAAACTTAGATTTAAAACCAAACGTGAACGATGCAACCTTTATTTAATATACTTTAAGCGGAGCGTTAGACTTTTTAAAACTGACGAAACTCGGATGATTTTTAAGTTATTTAAACTCTGAATTAGCTTCATCACATGAGGTGACATCATATAAATCATTTATTTATTAATTTGTTATCAAATTAACTTCCAAACAATCCTCTTTAACGTAAAAAATTTTTATGAGACAACTTTTAATCGTTATAACAAATAATTAAATAATCATTATTTAACATATAGACGTTATAATTTTTCGTAAAACAAATTTAAAGTTATAAAATGCATCTAGAAATGTTGCTTTAATGTTAAAAGTACATTTGGATTTAAAGATCTGTGAATAAAGTTATTATCCCCCACCCAACACGCACATCACTCCCACCACCATTATCATCACCACTGATACCAACCACCTTCAGTGTTGGTATAATCTTTGTGGTTAATGTCTTTTATTAAAAATAATGATTTTCGGAATGTCTTTAATTTAGTTTTAGCATAATAATAAGTTCTGAATAAATAATTTACAGTTTATAAATAGAGCGGAAATAAATAGGAATTACGTATCGTAATTCCGACGTATTCAGCTTTTGGGACTGAGGTTATGGAATCTGCTTCTTTTAACCAATAAACTGATTAATACACTAATTGACATTTAGAAAGAAAATAAACTGCGGAATGTATCGCGTGCGCGCTTAGACGCGCGTTCCCGATACCTGTGCGTGCCGCTGGAATTGTGCGCATTCTGATCATTAATCACATTTATTATAGGACATGTTTGAATTATTAAGAGAAACTTATGGATTTTCGGTTTGGAAAGTATTTATTTTCTTCATAAAATCTTCAAATTCATTTACTATATCCTTCGAAAACGAAATTTTAATTTATCTCACGCGCAGTTTTAAAACAATCCTCACTTAATAAAGACCGACATGTTTTTATAAAAGTGCAGTGAATATCCTGCTGTTATGCAACATTTTATTATTTTATTTTACTTATTCTGAACAGTGAAGTCAACAAAGTTTCAAAGCTTTCAATTCTAATCTATCATTTTATTATCTCTTTACACAATTTTAAAAATATATTTTTTTACTGATCAGTAAATCGATAAAAATATAAATATTTGATATGAGTTTAAGATTTTTGTCAATTTTGTTAATTAACATCTGTACATCTGTATAGTTTTAACCGTTATTTAAAGTTACAGTTTATAAGTCTTCTGTATTTTGAGAATGAATGCAATTGATTTGTGAAATTTTAATGAATACAGATGTGAGGAGCAAAAGTTTGTGGACTCACCTCTCTACTTCTCTGTGTTGTTCCTCTTTGCAGCAGCGGTTTGTTCACACTGATTTTCTCTAGGTTTCTTCGGATGGAGCATTATACATGAACACTTCCTTAGGAGGAGCAACTGTGTGATGGTGTGTATATGTAAGAATGCAAGAATGAGTACAAGGTTTCCCCCCAACATTCAACCTGGGTGGGGTGGGATGAGGTGTGGTGGGAGGGAATCAAGCCTTTTCACAGCCAATCAGAGAGATATAGAGAGGTACATACACACACACACACACACACACAAACACACATATATATACACACACACACACACACACACACACACACACACACACACA
>JAFMOD010001817.1:49284-76922 GCA_019802435.1 Corydoras maculifer
GTGGAGTGTCCATGTTCTCCCTGTGTACTTGTGGTTTTTTTCTGGGTTCTCTGGTTGTCTTCTACACTCCAGTGCCTCTATCTTAATTGCCCCTCTATAGTGTGTGTGTGTGTTAGAGTGAGTGTGTACCCAGGGATGGACTGGCACAATGTCCTGAGTGTATCTGCCCAGCACCCTAATTGTTCTACCTCAGATGGGAATGGGGAACCCCTCACTAGACCCTTGTAGAGGATTACCCACAATATAATGGATTGATCTGAACTATGTTTAAATCTTGTTAAATCTTTTCTATTTTTAGGATAAAATATAAATAAATTATATAAAATTTAGCTGGGCAGCACGGCAACTTAGTGGTTTGCACGTTCGCCTCTCAGCGCTAGGGATTCCCGGTTTGAATCCCAATCTAGGAGGAGTTTCCATGTTCTCCCAGTGTCCGCGTGGGTTTTCCTCCGTGTTCTCCGGTTTCCTCCCACACTGCAAAAACATGGAGTCAATTGAGTTCTCCAAATTGCCCCATATAGTGTGTGTCTGTGTGAGTGAGTGTGTGCCCAGTGATAGATTGGAGGCCTGTCCTGGGTGTATCTGCCCAGCGCCCGAAACGTTCTCTTCTGGATGGGCATGTGGAACCCCCCGCGACCCTAATAGAGGATAAAGTGGAAGATAATGGATGGATGGAATATTCAACTGTGAACTAGATGAAGAACTGATTTGAAAACATTTCCTGAAGGAGAACATGCTACAGAAAATTATGTCACACATTATTGGAGCGAGAGCAAAAGAAGTCATTTACCTTCAAACCCTGACCCAGACCAACTTCTCCCATGTGTTTGTAACCACAGGACAGCTTTGGCTAACTTCCCACCCTGTGAATGCTGACATATTGAAACTGGCAGTTGTGGTTCTTCAGCTTTTCTTAGAGTTTGTGCTCGGACACAACGGAGCTCTTTGTGGTTCCCTAATCCCGTAGCTCCTCAGCCTTCTCGGCTCTCAGGGATAAAAGCCCCATCACACTACTACTTTAGGGGGAAAATCTGCGCTAATCCTTCGCTTTACCTAAACAAAAGAGAGGGAAAAACCAGAGGGTGGAAAGAAACAGAGCTGATGCTGGGCAGGACCTGAAGTGTACACCATCTATAGAAACAGTTTTACTGCCGAAGCTAATCAGTACTGACAGCTGTTCAACTGCACAAGCGATTAAACACATCCACAAGTTCCTGCAGGAACCATGTATCTAATATCTGAGTCTGAAATAGAATGGGTCATTCTGGAAAGTGACTTTTAATGTGGTGCTCTACAAGTAAAGTGGTAACATCTTGGTGCTTCACCTCAGTCACAAAGGCCACCGGCTCTGAAGCTCATGCACACTGAATGATGGTAATCTGCCCCAGAGGGCAACACTCACCGATGCTGCTGTTAAAATGCTCCTGAAACGACTCTCTGTGAATCGAACAATAGAACAAATCTGTGGACACATCGCTGTCCAAGATCCAAAAGTCTCCGCTCAGTGGAAAAAAAAACATTGTACAATTGCCTCAGTCCTGAATTATCTGATCTGGTGGGTCTGAAAGGTTTAAATAAAAATTATGACATCTCTGAAAATATAATAATTTAACATAATATTAATTTTCTAGGGTGGCACGGTGGCTTAGTGGTTAGCACGTTCGCCTCTCAGCGTTAGGGATTCCCGTTTCGAATCCCCATCTGGATGGAGTTTCCATGTTCTCCCTGTGTCTGCGTGGGTTTCCTCCAGGTTCTCCGGTTTCCTCCCACAGTCCAAAAACATGGAGCAAGTCAATTGGGTTCTCCAAATTGCCCCATATAAAGTGTGTATGCGTGCGTGTCTGTGTGAGTAAGTGTGTGCCCAGCGCCCGAAACGTTCTCCCCTGGATGGGCATGGGGAACCCCCCCGCGACCCTAATAGAGAATAAAGGGGAAGATAATGGATGAATTAATTAATTAATTTTCAATTTTACACATTTCTCAGAATCTGATATCCATCCTCTTTGGATTATATGCTGTCTTGGAGGATGTTAAACCATACTTGCTGGATTCATCACACGGACAATTTAAATGACCTGAAACAGGTAGATTAATACTCATCAGAAAACTTTCTCTCCTGTTTCTTACAAGATATTAGTGTGTGTCTTTAATTAACAGGTCGGTCAGTCAGTCAAAAGAGCTCAGATACAGTTGGGCCAAAAGAACCAGTTCAAAATTAGCATTTTAATTTAAATCAATTTACTTTAATATGGGGTGGCACATGGCATAGTGGTTATTACGCTTGTCTCTCAGCGCTGGGAAACCAAGTTCAAATCCTGATCTGGGTGGAAGGTACATGTTCTCCCTGTGTCTCAGTGTCCACGTGGTCTTTCTCTGGTTTTTCTGGTTTCTCCCCATAATCCAAAAACATGGATTCAAGGTAAATTGCTCTAAATTGCCCACTCTTTGTGAGTGGGTTTGTGCCCAGCCATGGATTATATGTGTGTTTAAATTAGAATCTCTTTATATCGTAAACTCTATACAATATTTACATAAAATTACATAAAACTTCCCACTGATGTGATAAGAGTCATACAGATGTGGCCCAGTCCAGGTCTGATACAGGAGGACTAAATAAAAAAATTTTTTTTGGTATTCTGTTTTATAAATTTATAAGTTTGAGAGCAAAATTTTATTATAATCAGTGTCCCAGTTAAACTTTAATCTACATCTTTTAAAAAAATATTGATACAAAATCAAATAATTAATATGTTTCTAACATTTGATATCAAATTAAATTTGTGTCATCAAAACTATCAACATACAGCATGTTACTGTTGTAGCTACTGTAGGTGGAGCTTACCCAATTTACATAAGTGGAATTTACAGGGAGGGCTTAGGAGGGGGTTCAGTGTTTAGCACATTCAAATCTCAGGTTTGAATCCTGATCTGGGTGGGGTTTCCGTGTTCTCCCTTTGTCCGTGTGGGTTTCCTATTGGTTCTACGGTTTCCAACCACAATGCCATAAAATGGATTCAAGGTAAATGGGCCGCTCTAAATTGCCCCACATAGTCTGTGTGTGTGAGTGACATTAAGCGAAATATAATGGATGAATGGATATAACTTATAGTTACTTCAGATCAGATTAAAGAAGATGAACGATGGTTAATGAACAAAAGCTGCAAATCAATGTAGTAAAGAGAAGATTATATTTATGTGGAATCTTCAGTAAAGTAAACGAAAATTCATACCAAAATGCAGAACTGGAGAAAATGTTCTTAGTTGTTGTCCAACACTGACTCTGACCGTTTAATCTAAGAGCTAGAATAAAAACAACATAATTTGAAATGCTAATGTACAGATGATGGATGCAAAAATATTTGTGTTTCAGTTATGACCAATCCAATTCAATTATGAGCTGCATCTTAAAAACTAGAAACAATGTTTTGAAGAACAGATGTTTTAAATTTTTATTTAGTTCTACATTTATTAGAAGCTCAGAGATCAGAGCAGGAGCAGTACTACATCATGTCATCTCGTGGGTAAATGCAGCCAGCACATATTACTCCAACTGTCTTGTTCCAGGTGTCTAGAACATGAGACAATTAAGAAACACCATAAAGCTGGGCATTTATGTGAGATTTAATCTTGTTGATGATGTGGTGTACAGGCGTGCGTCTCACTGCGGCCTGCCTGAGCCATTAAACCCAGCGTTGGCCGGAGTGCGTGTACAGGAACACCATTACTGGCGGCTATATGGGGATAATTCTCTCTCACTGCTTCATTTTGGTGACCGATGTTTGCCACTAAATCTTAAATACTATTTAACTCTCCAAATCTCACCTTCAGCAGCCAGCATGATTCGGTGAATTAGGGGTTCCATTTCCTTACCTGACCCAAATGTTCCACCAGAGAGCTGTTTGCGACCCGAGTCATTCGGTTAGAGGGAGATTGAGGAGGACGTTGGTGTCGGCTGCCGATAAAACGAGTCCCAACAGCCTGCATGCGGTGTAATTCTGTCAAACACCAGTCACACACCTCAGAGTTCAGGGAAAATTATTTCAAGCCAGTCATAATTCTACCTTTCACACTGGCGTAAAAAAGGTAGATGGAAGAACTTCATAGGTTCAGATTGTTGAGGACTAGAGTTAGAAGATCATTACCAATATAAAAATAGATTTTTTAAAAGGTTCTATGAGACTGGAAGTGGAACTGTGTCCCCAGTGTGTACTGCACACTAATACACTAATAGTATATGGTGTATACTGAGTATGAATTCAGCAGGTTAGTACCCAACACATGTACATACATGTACATAGAGTCTATCGTTGGATGTGAAGACCTGGTTCTTAGTCTCTGTTGTAGTTCATCCCAAAGATCTTGGATGAGTCTAAGGTGAGGACTTTTATTTTATGCAGTGGCGCTCAGTTTTGCTGGAACAGAAACATGCAATAAAACTTAAAACTAAATTCTTCATAATCTGGTCTTCCCTGACGTAATCGAAATTGTTTAATTAACTATAGATGATAAAAAATATTTGTGATCTTTCTCTGAAAAGCTTTCTTTTGCTCCGTTTGGTAAAGTGTTCAACCACCACCCTCCTTACTTGTAATGAGTAAACCTTTGAGCAATCCTCCTCCATCCATCCATTATCTTCCGCTTTATCCTCTATTAGGGTTGTGGGGGGGTTCCCCATGCCCATTCAGGGGAGAACGTTTCGGGCACTGGGCAGATACACCCAGGACAGGGTGCTAATCTTTTGCTGGGCACACACTCACTCACACAGACACGCACACATACACACTCTATATGGGGCAATTTGGAGAACTCAATTGACTTGATCCATGCTTTTGGACTGTGGGAGGAAACCAGAGAACCCGGAGGAAACCCACGCGGACATGGCGAGAACATGTAAACTCCACCCAGATGGGGATTCGAACTGGGAATTTTGAAAAAAAAAAACTTTAATATTTTTATTAAATGATGGTTGGGGTCAGAACACGGGGTTGGTGATGATACAGCACCCCTGGAGCATTGAGGATTAGGGGACTTTACTCAAGGAAACACAATCGTAATTTTAGTGTACCTTGGATCTGAACCCCCAACTTTTAGATTGAAAGCCCAACAACCTAACCACTAAGCTACCACACCCCTGTCACTTTCTATTTTTCTTGTTATATTTAATAATATAACATTTATCTTTTTACATACTTTCTTTGTCATTTTATCAATTAATTAAACTTTATTAAATAATTATAATGTTAGGATTTTATGGTTGCTTTACAAAGTATTTTCTTCTATTTTTTCTATTTGGTTGGAGCAGTAAAAAAATATGATTAAAAACAAGCAAATAAATTAAAAACTACAATAATGGATGCAATACTAAATAATATAATATTGGTTAATATCATAAATCTCTATGATGATGGTATAATTTCACTAAATATTATGTGATTAACATTTCGAAATCTTTACAGCTCTGCTTTCATGGTTCACGGTGTGTTTTAAAGTATAATACCACAATTGTAATGCTACAATGCTTTAGCATTAACAACTTTTTTTCATGTAATTAATATTATAATAATAGCTTAATATAATAATTAACTTTATTATCATTAATCGCTTACAATACTTTTTTATTAAAGTATGTCTAAAAGAAAGTAACAGCCTTTTATACATATAGCCCTTCATGACATTTTTTCTCCCGCTCCATGCCACACACACACACACACACACACACACACACACACACACACACACACCACGCAACGTCCTGCCATTATGTGCTTCAAAAGACCCTTACAGGGTTCAACTGGCCATGTAATGTGGTACACTGGCCCAAGGGACTACAGGAGAACACACACACAAACACACATATACACACACACATACAAAGAGGGAGAAGCTGCAGTTTAACAGCAGGGTGGTGAAATCAGAATCATGACTGATGTATTTGCTCAATTGACTCTAAATGAGCCTCTGATCAGCTTCTTCTGCACAATTTCCACATCAGGAACAAAGTCACTGATCTCTGTCACAAAACTAATGTGTCACAACGAATTTTATACAATTCAAATAAAAATATACACAGTCTTATTGCTGGACACCAACATTAACATGATTTTTTTAATGTTTTAAATAAGTTTAGAGTTTAACACAGAACATATTTTAATGCCACACATCTCTGCTTTTCTTTAGTTTAACTGTAGCTCAGATACCATGAAGTTGGTTTTTGGACATTTCATATGTGAATATACAATTACATGTCAAAATGTTGAAATATATTCACACACACACACACACACACACACACACACACACACACACACACACACACACACACACACACACACACAAACACCATTACTGAGAATGATCTCAGAAATAAAACACATCTATACACAACAAAGGGGTTTATCCTGCTTTGCTCCAGTAACTCACTCCGAACACCAAGTTCTCACACCATGATCTCACACCTGCTTTAATTTTAACAATAATGTTAAGGTAATAATGAAGAATTAGGATACATGGTAAAGTCAGGTTTACATACACACAAACACACACACACACACACACACAGACATACACACACACACACACACACACACACACACACACACTTACAATGATTGATTGAACGCAATGATTTTATTAGATAATTGATGTAATATCATAAAATTAAAGTTAATATTTACAACTAAGCAACTACAGAAAATGTATGTTTTAAATAAGGGCAGGGATAATCTGTATGACCCCCCCCCCCCCGAAAACACCACACACCACACGCACACCCCGGATTTGCAGCACGTTTATACACTGACACAGATCTACATAATCTTTTTAACTTTCCTCCAGTCCCATCCCCTGATTCTCCCGCTGTCACTTTAGATAGTGTTGCGACTGATTTGGGTTCCGTAATCTGCCCTCGGTTCTCCTGCTGTAAAAAAATCTCTAATATCATAAGAAGATTATTTCATTCATAATTGATTGAGTGCCTTCTTCAAAGATCCTGAATCCGGTACCCAGTCTGAGCATGAGAGAAAGTAAAAAACACGGTTACTTTATTATTTTCATGTTTAATAATAAATATTGTGAGCCAGTTTCTGTATTCAGTGTGTAAATTTCAGGAATTGTAAAGTTGAATCAATGTAAAATTTAGAAAGTCTGTTAAAGAATCAGTCATAGTTTTAAACTCATCATTTACCTGCTACACTGATACCGGCATACACTCCAAAGTTCTGAACAGAACATTAACTGAGTGAGATCAGTTCTAAAAGTGGAGAAGGTCCATGTAATGGATTGTTTTTTGGCTTCTGTCTAGTGAATACGGTGGAGTTTCCATGTTTTCCCCGTGTCCGTGTGGGTTTCCTCCGGGTTCTCCGGTTTCCTCCCACAGTCCAAAAACATGGATCAAGTCAATTGAATTCTCCAAATTGCCCCATATAGAGTGTGTCTGTGTGAGTGAGTGTGTGCCCAGCGATAGATTGGCGCCCTGTCCTGGGTGTATCTGCCCAGCTCCCAAAACTTTCTCTCCTGGATGAGAATGGGGAACCCCACCACGATGCTACTAGAGGATAAAGTGGGAGATAATGGATGGATGTCTAGTGAACAAAAAATATTGTGGGTTTGCACATATTAGAGCCAGAAAAATTTTGTAGAATAGTCTCATCTCAACTAATTATCTTTCACTAAACTTCTAGAGTAGTTGTCATCCAGAGCAGAAAGTTTCAGACGTTGGGCAGATACACTCAGAACAGGCGGCCAATCCATCGCTGGGCACACACACACACACACACACACACACACACACACACACACACATACTTTATAGGAGCAATTTGGATAGGGCAATTTAGAGCAGCGGTTTACATTAAATCCATGTTTTTAAACTGGGTGAAAACCGGAGAACCCAGAGAAAATTCACACAGTCAATAGAACATCCACTGAGGGCTGACGTGCTAACCACTACAACTCTGTGTAGCCCTCTGTAGACTAGTCTGTTTTAGTTTAACCTCTATTTCTGAATTTAATTCTATATTATCTTCTCTTTTGTCTTTTTATAATTTGTCATTTATTTACTCTTGGTTGATTTATTTCAGTTTGAAATCTGTGTTTATCATCTGCTAGGTGTTTATGTCTTGGATATGTGATGAAATAATATTTGAAAAAAAGTTTCATCAAAAAAAACATGGAAACTTATAAATACAATGAAGCTGATCAATAAAAATAATATAGATTTTACTTTTAAAGGTGAGAGAATGAAGAGATCTCAGCTGACTTTTTGTACACGCTAGAAAAGGTAAAAGGTAAAACATTTATTTTAACATTTATAGTAACAGCGCCACCAGTGGAAAGGAGCTCTGCATTTTCGTTTAACTGTGAATAAAAGCTTCTATGGCAGGACAGCATTCTCTCTCCTACTACTGTCTGATCAGAAGCTCCACTCTGAGGCTTCGCTCCTCACTGCGTGGCTCAGATTGGGATTTGGGATTTAAATTTCCAGAATATGGGATTGTCCATACTGCTCCAATCGCCTCTGAGGGAAATGGGGTTTGATGGAGAGACACCCCCCTCAATAAACCCCCCCTCCCAACCCCACCTTCTATATGGCCACAGCCAAATGGGATGTTAATCCTCTTAGTGCCCATCCTTATTAACCACTCATCTAAATGACATGAAAGCCAGCGGCAGTAAGAAAGCCAATTATTCCCCCGAAACCAAAACTCTATCCTGGACCCTCTGCCAGTACAATATGTACATCTCACATTCCACTATGTGACAAGTGTATCTAAGTCTCCTCATGAGAAGAGTGCAACACACACACACACACACACACACACACATACACCCACACTAAAGGGAAAAATGATCCCTAATTTCCCTGAAATTGCTGCTTTATGGTGTTTCATAAATACTAATTGAATAATTAAATTTATTAATCAGATTTTAATCCCACTGGGAATTTACACTTCATTTAACACGCTACCACCACAGGTTTTGCATACACCAAAAATAACATGGGCAATAAAAAATTAAATAAAGCTTATTTTAACAGCATTATTTAATACAGTCTTACCACAAGGTTTGTGTGTGTGGTGTAAAAATGTGTGTATGATGTGGAGATGTGTGTTTGTGTGTGAGATCTCAAGATTTGTGTATGTGATGTAAAGTTATGTGTGAAGTAAGGTTGGTTTTGCGTGTGTGTTTGTGATTTAAAAATGTGTGTGTAGCTGATGTGAAAATGTGTGTGTGTGTGTCCGTGAATTAAAGAGTTGTGTGTGTATGTTTGTGTATGTGGGTGAGATGTAAGATTGTGTGCACGAGTGTGTATGTGTGTGATTTAAAGTCGTGTGTGTTTATTATGACACTAACTTACAGTTCATTCCACTAAATCCCTTAAATGTAATATGCAAGGGGGCACGGTGTCAAACTGACATGAGCCTCTGTTCCAAAAGTCTCTTCATTTTAAATGAAGTTGCACGTGACACCTTCACGTCACGTCATCTTGAGCATGTGCACTTTTACAGCTCAGTCCGTATGTTCTATACATAATTTACTGAGAGCCTCATCACTTATGTCGCATTTTTTAATTTCTGAGTTGAAAAAAAATCTTTTTCCTGCTGATTGGACTGGAACATTTTTTAATAAACTATCACACCTGATAGCACAGAGAACCATAAATGCCATAACATGAACCAGGACAGTAGGGAGATATATATATATTCTCACAATGTTTCTGTGCTAAATTTTCAAAAATACAGTGAGGCCTTTTATATAATTGTGTTCATTCATGACTGAGACTAAGAACATGCTCGTGTTGTGCAGATGAAGACAATACGGATTTTCGGTGGCGTCTTTGTTTGCGTTTTGCTTTTCTTTCAGCCACTGAGCAAAGAAAAGAAAATCCAGGCTTAAACAAGAGCCTCGGGAATGAAGAGCCGCAGTGAGAACAGAGCATCTGAGTCTTTATGAGGAGAATCATCATGAGCGGATATGGTTATTATCCCCGAAACAACTGTTACGCCTAATCTTACTGTCTCACAGGGACGTACAGTAACCCTCTCTACACACAGCATTCAGGTGGAGCTCTATGAAGACATGATCATCACACTTACACTGAGGGTGAAACCTTCACATCCACCTCCTGAATATTAGCATTCCCTGTCCATGATATCAGCTCCACTGATCATACAGGACTTCAAAATAGTGCTCCACAATTACATTCTGTAGTCCATCTGTTTCACCTTATACTTTTTTAGATTTTTAGATTTTTTTCTTTTGTGCATGAATTTGTTCTAAACATATAAAACATTAAATCAAATTATTAAACAGCAAAATTCTAATTGATCATTTATCTTTTGAAAAAAAAAAAAAAAGATATGTATTATGGGTCTTAGTTAAGACCACTTATGTGTTGACTGGTTTAAAACAATGAAATTCGGCATGGGGCAGCATGGTGGTTAGAACTCCCACCTCTCAGCCCTGGGGATCCAGGTTCGAATCCCGATCTGGTGGAGTCTTCATGTTCTGCTTGTGTCCTGTGGGTTTCCTCCAGGTTCTCCGGTTTTCTCCAGTTCAAAAATATGAAGTCAAGGTGAGTTGGCTGCTCTAAATTGCCTCATATAGCGTGTGTGTAATAGATTGGTGCCCTGTTCAGCAATTATCTGCCCGGCGTCTGAAACGTTCTTCCTTGGATGGGCATGGGGAACCCCCCACGTCCCTAGTATAGGATTAAGTGGAAGATAATGTATAGATGGAAGATTTGCCATGTTTACACTGATCAGATCTAAGTAGCATCGGGGCAGAAAATCCCATCTGACTCACTGCAGCATGCTCGTGTGTGTGTGTGTGTGTGTGTGTGTGTGTGTGTGTGTGTGTATAGCCTGAGTTTTTTTTATCTATCTGTTTAATTTACAATCATTTACTGACCACTGGTTTCATATTAGGGCTGTTAAAAACTACCTATTTTGAGATATGGGTCATTTTTTTTCTCAGTACTGTATAATGATACTTTGATTAATAATGACTAAACTTGCTTAGAAAAATCCTGCATCAGAAAATTAAACTATCTCCCAGTATAAAGAAACATTATACCCCATCATTAAAATAACTGTTTACACAGTAAAGGTTAATGTAAATGTCCGAGTCAGCAGAGGAGTGTCCACATATTTTATTCATATAGCTCAAATAAAAAAGGCTTTTTGATTTACACTTATAGTTACCTCTCTCTCTCTCTCTCTCTCTCTCTCTCTGTCTGCTCTAGAGAGCGCTGAGGTAAGGGGAAAAGGTGAGCACCATAGGTGCTTCAGGTTTAAGTGACAGGTAAATTGCAAGTTAAGTGGAGAACAGCGGCTTTTAACAAGAGGCTTCAGGCTCTCGCAAATCCTCCTTACTCTCTAATCTGAATACAAAAGCCAGAGGAGGGGACGGATTAAATTTGACCCCTGAATGAGGCGTTTGTTCCCCTTGAGCTCCCACTTCAGCCAGTTTTCCCTTTCCTTTTGTGTTTTTACAAATGAAAACAATGAATTCTCTTCGGTCGCTCATTTTTCTCGGGACAAAAGGGAACGCTGAGCCTCCCCTAGGGCTCCACTTAACAAAAAGACTGTTTATTTAATTGGGGATGAAAAGGCAGAACGCGGCGCTGCTATCAGCAGCGCAGGCAAAACAAATCCAGCCTTCTTTAGCAGTTAGCGTTTAGCCCAAAAGCACAGACAGGCCTGAAGAAAAGCGCTTTTGGGGTTGTCAGAGCTTCAGAGGCTTAGAGTCAACGCGATCCGGGCTGAGGATGCAGGAGTCTGGTGTTAGAGAGGCAGAGTGACTCGTGATAGAAGGTGTTTGCAGCTCAAGTCAGACGGAATCGTCTTCGCTCTCGGGATGAGGCCAGGTCTAATTGATTCTGTAGAAGTTTATACTTTAGCTGCAGGTACAGACAGATTTTCAAGGCGTGCACACACATACACACAAACACACACACACACACAGACACACACATTCACACACACGCAGATTAAAGTATCTTTTACAGCAGAAATACATTGTCACTGGAACAACATCCACAAAACAACAAAAGACTAACTAAAACTATTAGAAATGTTCAAAGGACTGCTACCAGGTACCTGGTCCATTAATAAATATAAAAATAACCTTAAAGACTGACCTTAACAACCTTAGTGCCTGACCTTATGAACACGGGTCAGATGGGGAGGGACAATTAGTTGACGCTTAACACACATTAACACCTCATCTACCATGTTTATGGACTGTGGAAAAATGGAAACCAATTCAGACATGGGGAGAACATGCCAACTCCCCTCAGAAAGGATATTGTCCAAACTGCCTAAGAATCTGACCTCGAACCTAATGTGTTAATAAATCAATTCCATTTGGTTTATTAACATGATGGTTTCATCCTAAAATTTCTAAGTTAAAAATCACATACAGTCCGTCGAATTCAGTTTTTTAGTTCTTTTTATAATTTGCTCCTTTTAACTAATCAGTTATTTCTTACAGACATTACTTTACTCCACCTATATCCCCAGTCTTTACTACCTTTGATGTCCAGCATCCAAATCACCCAAAAAAACCTCTCCATCTGTCAGTGTCCTGACTGCAGCGCAGCTACCAAACCGTGTGTCCGTGAAATAAAACGCTCTCAGATTCATGTCAGCCACCCAGAACACACACACACACACACACACACACACACACACACACACACACACACACACACACACACACACACACACACACAAACAGAGATTCAGGGGGGGGGGGGGGGGGGGGGGGGGGGGGGGGGGGGGGGGGGGGGGGGGGGGGGGGGGGGGGGGGGGGGGGGGGGGGGGGGGGGGGGGGGGGGGGGGGGGTGCCCTTGGGCAAGGCACCTAAACCCAATTGTATTTAAGGCTGCTCACCGCTCAGGCACATTTTTTTACTTCACCAGTAAATATATGTTTATGAGTGTGTTTCACTGCACAGATGGGTTAAATGCAAAGGACATTGTATACTCTGTGTATAAACACAGTAGGCAAAATAAAATCACTTTATCACTTGTTCACTTCAGGTCTGGTTGGATTCATGTTAGTGTATGGAATTATTTCTACATCAAAAAAAAAAAAAAGAAATTTCTTTAGAAGGTTTGTGATTTTTTTACATTTGTGAAAATGACACTTCTCTGTCAGAAAGATCAGGAGCATGTGGAGAGAACTTCAGATTTTTTTTGACTCATTAAAACTGTAACCTTAAAATATCTATCTTTTCATCCATTATCTTGTGCTTAATCCTATAGTAGGGTCGCAAAAGGGATTCCTCATGCCCATAGATAAGACAGATACACCCAGTACAGGGCGCCAATCTATCACTGTGCACATTCTATCTCACTCAGACAGAAACACACACTATATAAGGGGCAATAAGGGGCAGCCAATTCACATTGAATCCATGTTTATGGACAAGGAAACAGGGCAACCTGGAGAAAACCCTCTTGGACACAGGGACAACATGGAAACAGATTTGAAATCGAACCTGGATCCCAAGCGCTAAAAGGCGAACCCATTGTAATATGTGATCCTAAATACAATACAAAAAGGATTTATAAATGCACATGCCATTAGTGCTTTGTGAGCTAAAACCATCAGAGCGAAGAATCAACAACTTATACCCACTCACAACTCTGTGTTACTATAGACATGACTTTTTTCTCTGTCTGCACCTGAAATATACTGCAGCAATGAGCTTCTAGTGAGTCTGTTTTCCTGGTTTGACCATTAACAGTTCAGATTTAAGTAAGCATCTTCCTCATGCGGGTCGGCACGGTGGCTTAGTGGTTAGCACGTTCGCCTCTCAGTGCTAGGGATTCCCAGTTCGAGTTTCCATGTTCTCCCTGTGTGGGTTTCCTCCGGGTTCTTCGGTTTCCTCCCACAGTCCAAAAACATGGATCAAGGTCAATTGTATTCTCCAAACTGCCCCATATAGAGTGTGTCTGTGTGAGTGTGTGTGTACCCAGTAATAGATTGGCGCCCTATCCTGGGTGTATCTACCCAGTGCCCGAAACGTTCTCCCCTGGATGGGCATGGGGAACCCCCCCGCGACCCTAGTAGAGGATTAAGCAGAAGATAATGGATGGATGGATCTGCCTCATGCTAATGTTTTAGAGAACACAGTAAAAACTGATACAGGTCACTTGGTTAAACCTTTACTGATTTCATTTTAAACCTGTGACATTAACTCCTCACCTCCACATTGTGGGGTTTATATATTTGAATAGAGACAGGCTTTTTTTTTTTAACCAATCATTGCTTTTGTTTAAAGACTTCGCCTGGGCAGTAAATGAGATGAGCCTGCATGGCCGTGCGAGATGATTTCTCTGGGAAGTCCATTCACTTCCACAACACTTCCAGCTTCTTTGCTTTTCTGTGCAGATTGGAACAGCAGTGATAATCTCCTGCTCCAATCCACCTTTTCTTTACACAAAACGGAAAGGGAAGGAGGAATTACCGCACATCACAACTGATCCTCCTGAAACATAGCCACAGCTCTACAGTCCTGAGAAATCAGGTCCAGAATCCTCTAAAACCAGCACTGCATTTTCATCCACACTGCTACTATCCCTCGCTTTGTTATATTAAAACGGGATTTGTGAAGATATAAAGCTGATTATGAGACGGCAGCATATGGAGGATAAGGAACGATCATGTACCTGGTTCAGACGTGGTGCCAAAACTTACTTATTTCTCTTCAATTTAAAACATTACTGTACTTTTAACCCTTTAAAGGTGAAGAAACACAAGAAGTTAAAACAACACAAAACATATCATTGTGGTTGATGAAAAGGAGCCTTTTGCTGTTGTTAAAATTGTACAGTTTTTATCTTAAAAAATTTATCTCATCTCATTATCCTCTGCTTATGCCCAAGAGAAAGACACATTCAGGACAGGGCGCCATTCCATCTATGAGCACACACTCATTCACTTACACAGAGACACACACACACACTTATGTAGTGGCAATTTAGATATGGTCAATTTAGAGCAGCCAATTTAAATCCATTTTTTTCGACTGTAGAAGGAAACTGGAGAACCGGAGAAAACCCACGTGGACATGGGGAGAAAACTGCACCCAGATTGGGATACATATAAAACTATATATACATTAACATCTGTAACAATAATAACAATAACGTATGTGTGTGTGTGTGTGTGTGTGTGTGTGTGTGTGTGTGTGTGTGTGTGTGTGTGTGTGTGTTAAGCTTTCAGACACAGACACAGACACACACACACACACACATCCTGCACTTGTACTTCTCTGTGTGAGTTTGAGTCCCCACAGTGTGTCCTACTTCTTCATCCAGCACTGATAGCTGCATGAGCGCAGATAAAAACACAATGAACAAAAACCCATTTCATTTTCTCTCCATTCAGGTCAGGTGTGCACACATATTCCACATAACCATAAGTAAGTGGACACATCTCCTCGTTGCACAATTTAGCTTCCATTCAGTGCTTAAAGGCATTAGGAAGGACATTTCCTGTTCCATTATGGCGATAGTTCTGTGAATACTGCAAACTTTAAAAAATCCTCCTTAAATTCAGAGACAGGACTCTTTATGCATCTGTAACTTATGGATACTAATTACTCTTAATTTCCAGATTTGAAACATATCTGTTAAAGCTGGAAAGTTGGGCTTTATAAATATTCATTCATTCATTATCTCCCGCTTATCCTCTATTAGGGTCGCGGTGGGGTTCCCCATGCCCATCCAGGGGAGAATGTCTCGGGCGCTGGGCAGATAGACCCAGGACAGGGCGCCAATCCATCACTGGGCACACACTCACTCACACAGACACACTCTAAACGGGGCAATTTTTTTTGAGAATTCAATTAACTTGATCCATGTTTTTGGACTGTGGGAGGAAACCGGAGAACCCGGAGGAAACCCACGCAGACACGGGGAGAACATGGAAACTCCACCCAGATGGGGATTCGAACCGGGAATCCCTAGCGCTGAGAGGCGAACGTGCTAACCACTAAGCCACCGTGCCGCCACTTTATAAATATGATTTTATAATTTTTTAATATATGTTTTGATGATATTTAAATTGATTTTGTTTTTTAGAGGAAAAATTTTTAGTTTTTCTAATCTTTGAATAATTATCTTTATTTGACGTCAGAGTTGTGGTGAAATACTTAATTATAAGATCTCACATTTCAGTCTGATTCACTCTCCACCTTCCAGTTACAGATAAATCCACCAAATGTGAGAGGCCTGGATGGAGTGAGGAGGTGAGGGATTAAGGAGGAGCAGCTAAGGCTCATCTTCTAACCTGCAGCTGCATGGCAGGGTGTGAAGCTTCACATGGTGTTTCATTAAAATATCCACATGGTCCTAAAAACTTTACTTTACACCGAATCAAGCTCTCTGTGCTCATCAGTGCAGTCAGTAAACAGTGTCATGTACAACTTGACACAGGACAATATCATTAATCAATATATGAATATAAATATAATATATAATCAATAATAAATATAAATTCTTAGTATTCTACCTTGTAGAATAACAGGTTTAAATTCCAATTTAAAAAACCTTCAGAATCTTTTAGTTCTAAAGAGAACCAAACTTAGAAAGTGATGACATAATATGATCCTAATAGATTGTCCATGTAGTGAACCAGCACTCCTGGTTGATGACACACTGATGTAACAGTCCAAATATTAACCATGTCATTTAAAAACTATGTTTAATTTGAAATCTGCTCATTTACTCACAGCATTTGTGAGGTACTGATGATAATGGAGTATGACTCACAACTAATGTTATTGTTTGTTTCAAAAGTGTTTAATGAAGCTGCCACACATGGTTGGAATCGATACGTTTTATGAAATGGATGGTGCTGCATGAAACTTAATTCTACACTGGTGCTTATAATAATTAGGAGCTGTCTGTCTCTGTATGAGTCAGTACAGGAGATTTGTAAAAGCGAATGCACTGCAGCTCTATAATTGATCTGTACTCTTCAATAACGAGGACTAACAAGTCTGAACCTGTGATGTGGTTTAATATTCATGATATTCATCGTTCAGCACTCAGCTGTGTAATATACACATTAGCATCACTCTGCTCCATCAGCCTCATCTCATTCCTCTATGCAAGCGGTCAGTCAGTCGCTGTTTCTGCCCTGAGGCCGCAGACACTTAGTGCACAAATCAATCATCCTCTGACACTTCATTTCAACTCTGCTAACGTGGAATTAGGCCTCATTATGTCTATTGGCAGGTCTCGCAAAGCCCCACCGAGAACATCCATCTTCTTGGAGCACAGCTTGCATTTGAGGTTTATCCAAACATTGCTGACTTCCTTTTTCAACTTACACTGTCATCACTATTTCTTACTAAATGACTTAATATGTATTCAGTTTTAATTTAAAAGCAGTAAAGAAGGCATTTTGGTAAATGAAGCACCCTATGATCTAATACAGCATTACCACTGTAGGTGGTCGTTCATAGACTCATGACTAGCTAGGGTGGTGGCACTAATGAATTGTTCCAAGCCAGGCTGGTGGCATCACTACTGGAGTGCCTAATTAGGATAGTGACATCACTAAGGTAAGATGTACAATAGGCTTCGCCTCCAGGTCAGGGACATCATGAAATGAATACGTACTGGCCAGGCCATAAAAGGAGATAATGATGAGCTCTTGTTCGGGCTGGTTGCATTACTGAAGTAAGTGGTAATACAGAGAGCCAAGTCAGTGACATCACTATGTTTAGAGATTCTGGTAAGTTCATAGCTAATTGCAGGTTCCTACCACTATAACAGAACTAAGACAGAGCTCAACCGTTTATGTAGCAGATACAGAATAAGAATTTTTCAATAGAATTTTTCAATAGAAAACTATCCAACAAAATGAGTATTGATTAATTGTTCTATGAATACATGTGGATTCCTCATTTAAAACTTGTATGTAAGCAGTTACACAGATTAACATACACTACAGGGTGTTCCATTCATCCATCCATTATCTTCCGCTTTATCCTATATTAGGGTCGGGGGGGGGGGGTTCTCCATGCCCATCCAGGGCAGAACATTTCGGGCGCTGGGCAGATAGACCCAGGACGGGGCGCCAATCCATTGCTGGGCACACACTCACTCACACAAACACACTCTATATGGGGCGATTTTTGGAGAATTCAATTGACTTAATCCATGTTTTTGGTCTGTGGGAGGAAACCGGAGAACCCGGAGGAAACACTGCAGGGTGTTGAGCAGTTTATTAAAAGTTTAATTAACTTTGCGAGGTGGCTTATATTTGTTAGCATGTTCGCCTCTCAGTGCTGGGGATCCAGGTTTGAATCTCAGTCTGGGTGGAGTTTGCATGTTTTCTCCATGTTTGCCTCCCAAACTCCAAAAACATGGATTTAAGGTCAATTAAATGCTCTAAATTGCCCCTTATAGTATGTTTGTGTGTATCTGTGTAAGTGAGTGTGTGTCCAGTAAAAGATTTACGCCCTGTCCTCGGTGTATCTACCCAGTGCCCGAAACGTTTTCCCCTGGATAGGCATAGGGAACCACCCTACGACCCTAGTAGAGGATTAAGAGAAAGATAATGAATGAATGAATGCATGAGTGCTTGATCAGCTGCAAAAATGATTTAATGTGGAAATGGATATACTCACAGCATGGTACTCCATCCTACACACACACACACTAACACCCACACACCCACCCCCCCCCCACACACACACATACACCTCCTAAACAGTCCTTTGGGATGGTGTTAGAGAGGAGATTAAGTTTACCCCAAGTGTAAATCTTCTTATAGCAGTTATCAGTGCACCTCAGAGTTACCAGGTCAGTCAGTATCATTATAATATATATATGACACACACACACACACACACACACACACACACACACACACACACACACACACACCACCACCACCACAACCATGTCAGTGTCAATGCAGTGCAGATAATACGTGGGGTCAGTTACTGAATGATTAACTTTGTCCTTTAGAGAATTATGACTGATTACTGACATCTATTGTTTTTTCCAAACAGAAGCCTTGTTTTATATGTGGTATCAAACTACGAGTACGTCTTTCAGAATCTGCATACTGTTTTATTGTGAATTGTGCACCTATTGTTCATTTTATAGGCGTACGCTGTTGAAATATTGAGCTTTGGGTCCCTCTGCTGGAATAATATGTTAATACATGTTCCGTGTCTGTAATTATTCATTTATTCATTATCTTCCACTTTATCCTCTATTAGGGTCGCGGGGGGTTCCCCATGCCCATCCAGAGGAGAACGTCTCGGGTGCTGGGCAGATACACCCAGGACAGGGTGCCAATCCATCGCTGGGCACACACTCACTCACTCAAACACAAACACACTCTATATGGGGCAATTTGGAGAACTTAATTAACTTGTTCCATGTTTTTGGACTGTGGAGAGGAAACCGGAGAACCCAGAGGAAACCCACGCGGACACGGGGAGAACATGGAAACTCCACCCAGATGGGGATTCGAACCGGGAATCCCTAGCGCTGAGAGGAGAACATGTTAACCACTAAGCCACCATGCCGCCCGTCTGTAATTAAATTCTGTAATTAAACATTTTTAAGTTATTATGCCGTATATTAAACACAAATTGTATAGAATTACAGTAATGCAATTACAAAAACAATAATCTGCATGTTCTCTAATTAAAATTTAATATAAATTATATTTATATTTTATAATAAAAAAACTAATATACAGCTTTATTTAGGAAATGGTTTAGCAGTAGAGTTTGTTTGCAATGTTTGTAAATTAGATATATAGTCTGTTTGGTACAGCTGACAATGTATAAGCGTCAGTCCAAAAAACAAAAAACCTAACAACCTTGTCATTACTTTATTAGACTCTTGGTTCTGTGAGGTTCTTGGGTCAGTGTGTAGTTGAAGTGTTTACTAAACATGTTCCATTCAGTTCTGTAATGATTAACTCACTGTAAACAGTCTTTATAAGTAATGTTCTAGGTCAGAGTAAAAAATAAAAAGATGATGTAAACCGATCAGAAATATTAGATTTGTTGCAGGGTTGACCCTGGAATACTCCAAATTGCCCCATGTAGTGTGTATTTTTTGTGTCTGGGTCAGCGAGACCTGCACTGATGGTTGGCCATCTGATTCTTGATCAGTGTACTGCTTAAAATTAGACACTAAACAAACTATTCATTCTGTGTTTGCAGTACACATTATTCTCTGCACTTGTCATTTTCTTTTTCTTTTTTTTTTTTTTCAAAATATCTGTATTTTTGAACCACACAGGCATGGGCAGAACATACAAAGTCAAGTCAGTTTCCAGTCAAAACCGGTATATATAGCCAAACAGAGAAAGTTCAGTTTTATCATCCTTCTCTTGACATCCAGGACTTATATTAAATTAGATGCTTCTGGCTTTGAGCTCTGATTTCTTCTTCTGAGGGCTCATTTGCATACAGATGTTGAATAAATCTCACTAAACCTTGTAAAATAACCTAGATTGAGGTTTTTTTGACAATAAAGACAAGTCGGGCCGCTGGGGGGCGGTAGAGGTCCACGGATGGTAATTAACCGACGTTGATTAAGCTCCTACCACTTAGCGTTCAGAAGCCAGGTTTAAAATCCTTTCATTCATTCATTCATTATCTCCCGCTTATCCTCTATTAGGGTCGCGGTGGGGTTCCCCATGCCCATCCAGGGGAGAACGTCTCGGGCGCTGGGCAAATAGACCCAGGACAGGGCGCCAATCCATCGCTGGGCGGTGGATTGTTTAAACCAGATTTTTTATTTAAAATCGTGTTTTGTAATTTTAATACCACAGTTTATAACAAAATGGCACTTTTTGGCTGGGCAGATACACCCAGGACAGAGCGCCAATCTATTGCTGGGCACACACTCACACTCTATATGGGGCGATTTGGAGAATACAATTGACATTCATCCATGTTTTTCGACTGTGGGAGGAAACCGGAGAACCCTGAGGAAACCCACTTGGACACGGGGAGAACATGAAAACTTCACCCAGATGGGGATTCGAACCGGGAATCCCTAGCGCTGAGAGGCGAACATGTTAACCACTAAGCCACTATGTCTTTCTATCCCTCTGTTCATTTGTCTGTCTCTTTGCCGTTCTGTCGCTTATCCCTTTGTCTCTTTATCTATCATTTCCTTTGTCCCTCAGTCATTTTGTATCTCTTTCCCTCTGTCTCTGTTGCTTAGTCATTGTGTCATACTTTGTTTCTTTGTATCTATTTCTTTGTATCTGTCTCCCTCTTTCTCTGTTGCTTAGTCCTTTTGTCTCTCTGTACCCGTGATCTAATGTTTTTTAGTCCCTCTGTTTCCTTGGCTGATCAGTGGCTTCTTTGATTTCCGTCGTCAGAGTTGAGCTTCATTTGGGACCAAAGCATAAACACCTGTCATCATATATTAAAGAACCTTCACCCTTTAGCACAAACTTCAGATTCTGACAACAGGATTCATATAAAGTAGAGAGATGGTGCTTAAGTGCCAGAAATGAACTTGAATGAGCATGTTTTTAATGAAGATGAGCAGGAAGATTTAGGAACCATTGACATCATTTTTGCCAATGTTCTTAGACCTTTAGCTCCTTCATCCATCTGCTACTGGAGCAATGAAGGAGAACCTCATCTCATTTCCTAAAGGACGTCTGATCTCAGTGATGATCTCAGATTTTCGTCCATCTGTAATATTTCATCTTGGTGAAATTTGGCACAATGAAGCACATAAAAGTGGTTCTTTGTGCACGAGGCTCTTAGTTATGAGGTATGTATGATCAAATAGGGCAAAGGACCACCATATGTGCACACACACACACACACCCACACACACACACTCACACACACACACACACACACACACCTGACCAAAAGTATGGAAACCTGACATCAAACCTTGGAATAGGCTGTAATAATTTATATATTATAGATTAGTGGCGGCACGGTGGCTTAGTGGTTAGCATGTTCTCCTCTCAGCACTAGGGATTCCCGGTACAAATCACCATCTGGGTGGAGTTTCCATGTTCTCCCCGTGTCCGCGTGGGTTCTCCGGTTTCCTCCCACAGTCCAAAAACATGGATCAAGTCAATTGAGTTCTCCAAATTGCCCCATATAAAGTGTGTATGTGTGAGTGAGTGTGTGCCCAGCGATGGATTGGCGCCCTGTCCTGGGTGTATCTGCCCTGTGCCCGAGACGTTCTCCCCTGGATGGGAATGGGGAACCCCACCGCAACCCTAATAGAGGATAAAGCGGAAGATGATGGATGAATGAATATTATAGATTATAGTAAAGTTTGGACACTTACCCTACATTTGATCGGCCTTTTATCAGGTACATGTTTATCTTTATGATCTGAAGGTCCCCGGTTCGATTTCCAGGCCCACCAAGTACTATGGCTGAAGTGCCCTTAAGCAAGTCACCTAACCCTAATGCTCCTCAGGCACCATGTACAGGGCTACCCACTGCTCTGGGTATTCTGGGTATGTGCTCACGTTATTCTGTGTGTGTGTGTGTGTGTGTGTGTGTGTGTGTGTGTGTGTGTGTTTCACTGCACATATGAAAACTATCATAATGATACATGTTCTATAAATGATATACATGTGACGAGAGTAAATATGCAATTCTGAGGTAATGCATCTCAGAATCCAGAACGTCTAGCGCAGCATTTGGAGATTAAACACAGCTGCAGTGTGATTACACAGGGGGCTGTAAATGCTGCTGACGTTACAGCTACATGAAGATCAGAGCATGAGTACAACACTGAACATGTCATGGCTGATCATCCACTCTGGGTGAGGGGTAAATGGAGTTTTGCTTGGACTGAACTTCTCCTGTGTATAAAGGTGTGGAGTGTGAAGTGGCCTCGGGTGGAAGCAGATGTGGTTTATGAGTTAAACTCCACCCTCATCCTCATTTTACATGCACTGTTTGAATGATGTTTAATCTTTCTCTCACACACACATACCTTCTTATGAGAGATGCTTGCAGAAGAAAAGCCTGATGCTGATCCTGGATCATTCTGATCAATTTTCGTCAATAGGTCACTGAGCAGGTGAGAGAGATAATTTATTATATTCCTGCTGTAGCCAGAAATCATTAGTGCTGTATTGAATGTTATTGTTATATAATAAAAAATGTGGTGTACATTCAAATCATCATTTACAATACATTGTTGTTGCATATTATAAGAAAGATTGTTACAGATACAATAATTAAGTTGCATTATTAATAAGTAGTTGACTTTAATGATACAATGTTCAGTTACCCACTGTATTACCATGATGTTTTATTTATTATTAAAAAAATATATTTTCATTCATTCATTCATTCATTCAATATATCCTATATTAGGGTCACGTTGGGGTTCCTCATGCCCATCCAGGGGAGAACGTTTCGGGCGCTGGGCAGACACACCCAGGACAGGGCGCCAATCTATCGCTGGGCACACACTCACACAGACACGCACACACACGCACACACACACACACACACACACACACACACACACACACACACACACACTATATGGGGCAATTTGAAGAACTCAATTAACTTGATCCATGTTTTTGGACTGTGGGAGGAAACCGGAAAACCCGGAGGAAACCCACACGGACACGGGGAGAACATGGAAACTCCACCCAGATGGGGATTCGAACTGGGAATCCCTAGTGCTGAGAGGTGAACATGCTAACCACTAAACCACCGTGCCGCCCAATATATATATTATAAAGTATATATTTATTATACCATGTGATGTGCATCAGGTAGAAATCACACAATGGGAACCACAGCCTGTTGACATAGTCACAGTGTGGGGGACCTAAAACCCCCATGTAAATAATTAAGTTCTGAAGTCTTTATATAATTATGGTTTGAAATGAAAATCTAAAAAAAATGTGTGTGTGTGTGTGTCTATCAGAATAGAGCCGTAATGAAGTTCCGTGTGCATTGCCTGGTTCTGCTGGTTGTGGTCCTACAGTGTGTTTGGACTCAGCAGGATGATGATGAAGATGAGTATGATGATCTGGAGGAAGAGACTTATTTTAGGGAAGATTTCAAAGGAAGGCTGCTGACCTCCGACCCCACACCTCAGAACCACGTTCAGTGTAAGAAAAGCCGTAATTTAACACTAGTCAAACTCACAAATCTGTTTTAATAAACATTCACTCATTCATTTCTAAAATGCGTATCCTAATTAGTGTTGTGAGGGGAGCTGAGGCACATTTCAGTGTTCACAGGATAAAAGGCAAAACGACTGAACTCTCAGAGTATACACACACACACAGGAATGAATGATGGGACTTTGCCAGGGTTCCTGTCATGGTAACCAGTAAGGCAGTTAAAATACGGTTCTCTGTATGAAGTCTTTACTTCCCATAGTTTGGTGAATATATTTGAAACAGGACACAAAACTCACCCAATTTTGACTTTATGGACTTCACTTGGCACTGGGGTTTAATCATGCTGGAACAGTAAAGGGTCTGCCCTTAAATGTTTTCACGAAGTTGTAAGTGTATAGTTTTATAAAATACATGAGGTGTTTGATATCATACACTTGTGGCAATAAGACTAAATGAAACACTTGAATGGATCATTGATTTCCAAATTGGTGCTCTACCCAGTACTGAGTTATAGGTTGAAGATTCTATCCAGTTCATTTCTGGAGTTGTGTATGGAATGAGATCAGATTTAAACACTTCAATGAGTTCAGTAAAAAACATAAGTTGTTGAAACAAAGCAGATGTATGGAAAATGTTCCAAAACTCTAATAACAGATGTTTCTGGGTTGTTGATAAAACCAACAGAATGTGAGTTCTTTATTTATTTTAATCTAATTGGAGTGAAAAGGCTTTACAAACATGAATCTTTAAATAAAGTGAATTTTTATTGAATTTATTTTTTAAACATTTTACCTTCATAGCATCCATCAGTGATGACTGCAGCCTTGAGTTGGCGTTTTTGCTGGACAGCTCTGAAAGTGCTAAAGACAACCACGAGCACGAGAAACACTTGGTGAGAGAAGTGGTCGACCGTGTCCAGAACATACGCCCGAGAAGTGGGCATGGCCTGAGTTTCAGATTCGCCCTCCTTCAATACAGCAGTCATGTAATTCATGAGCAAACCTTCAACCAGTGGAGGGGTATTGCCAACTTTAAAGCCAGGATCTTGCCTCTTGCCTACATTGGGCAGGGGACATACGTGACGTATGCCATCACCAACCTCACTCACCTGTATCTGAACGAATCGGGAAATGCTAGTGTTAAAGTGGCAGTGCTGCTCTATGACGGCGAATCCCATCCAAAAAACCCAGACCTATTTTCTGCTGCATCTGATGCAAAAAACCACGGGGTGAAGTTTTTTGTCATTGGTGTCACACCTGCTGCGAAAGAGACTTCGAAAATGGTGCAGCTGAGGATGCTGGCTAGTTCCCCATCAGCACAGTACCTACACAACCTGCAGGATAAAGACGTGGTGGACAGGATCATTGACGGACTGGTAAGTCATGTCTTTAAGGTAATTATCTGTTACATAACCAAAAGTATATTTTCACCCCTAGGTTTATCTAATAGATCAAGTAAGTTCTAAATACAAAATTATATACACAAAATATACACATGCAGAGGTCGTAGACATGAAGTTAATAAAGAAGATTGATAATTCATAAGAAGTAAAGAAAGTCTGTTCAAGTGAACAGAATAAAGCAAGAAATAAAATGTATTAATCATCGTTATTATATTCAAGGGGCAAAAACAGTATAAAACAACACTACAGACCAAAACAGAGCTTAACATGAGGTTTACAATAAAGTTCAAACACAACAAACAATTTACCTTTAAGTGAGGAAGCAAAACATAAGACATTACATTAAATACCTAATCAGGACTAGAGGAAAATAATTAACCACCAAGTATTTAATGTGGTTAAATGGATGAAACAAAAAAGAAATGCATCAAACATCTTTAAATTGACATTGTAAAGTGCAATAATATATAAAGTTGTTGTATATTTTTGTTGTGCTAAAAAAATAACCTAATGAGGATTAGTAGTTTACCTGCATGAAACAATCCACATGTATCAGGTAATTAGCATCAGCTATATGTAAGCAGGGCAGCACAGTGGCTTAGTGGTTAGCATGTTCTCCTCTCAGCGCTAGGGATTCCTGGTTTGAATCCCAATCTGGGTTTCCATGTTCTCCCCGTGTCTGCGTGGGTTTCCTCCGAGTTCTCCGGTTTTCCTCCACAGTCCAAAAACATGGATCAAGTCAATTGAGTCCAAATTGCCCCATATAGTGTGTGTCTGTATGAATGAGTGTGTGCCCAGTGATAGATTAGCGCCCTGTCCTGGGTGTATCTGTCCAACGCCTGAAATGGATGGATGGATGGATATATGTTAGCAGCATTAGCACCATGAACCAAACTGACCAGTAACAGATGGTGTGGAGAAACCAGGATTGTAAAACACAATAGGTTCCAAACTCAACAGTGCACAAAGCAGAGGAATGTTTGGATCTGGCTTTACTGTTGATCTTAGTCCGGCTCATTTGTAAAGCTGTTACACAAGCACAATCAAAAGGTTCTGTGTTAAAACAGATGCTTAATCCTGCAAGTATTTTTTTTAGATTTTATCACTATAACATGAAGAAAACCCTATTGTGTTTGAATAGGTACTAATTTCTTAACAAATGCTTTGTGCCTTTTACTTATTTTTTTTATATTTAAAGAACATCAGTGAGTCTTTGGGAATTTAAAACAGGGAATTGTTGGTCTCTGCCTTTAAATCTGATTGGTCAAGCAGCTTTCTCAGCTGTATACAATGTACTCACAACTGATTCAGTTTCATATCAGTGTGTCATTTGCAGTTCAGTGTGAACTCAGTTCAATGGAAACTTCATTTCAACAAAGAACTAAGATTGTCAGAAACAGTTACGTGTTTTCACAGGTTGCTTATTCAGAGGTTAAGGTTAAAATGAGAGATGAACCTGCAGTATTTTTGCCATCTTTAGCCTGGTGTTAATTCTAATTATAACCTTTTAAAGACAGTAATCTGCTCTTCATAGTGTCAGTGCATCATGGCGACTTCTCAAGCAGACATGAAGTGAAAGCCCTTTAAATGAACCCAGCAGCTAGAATACAATGTTGAATGGAATTTGTTTTTGTTATTTACCGTCTGTGAATTGAATAACTATGGGCTGAATTGGATTCATCTTTAGTGATCCAGCATCACTCCTGCATGTAAACACAAGCTGAAGATAAAGCATCATTCCTGTTTAATCCTGTCTGCATTAGCATGCTGTGAGGTGCATATTACATTCACGCCCTGGAGGCACTTATAGTGAATTTTTATCAGGGCATTTTACATCTAAATCCATCTTATGAGATACATCCTATGTGAGAACAGATTATATTCTGATTATTTTTAGAATAAGCAACTGTCTAAAAAAAAACTGCAGCTCCCAGTGAAGAGTTTCCATCATCACTGAATGAAAACTTCTTTATCTTCAGTCTGGTATTTTAATGTAGCTTTTTGTGTTAAGTATCTAGACATCTTAACACACACACACACACACACACACACACACACACACACACACACACACACACACACACACACACACACAC
>JAFMOD010001817.1:77246-126547 GCA_019802435.1 Corydoras maculifer
GTGTGTGTGTGTGTGTGTGTGTGTGTGTGTGTGTGTGTGTGTGGATGTACACGCGCATGTTGGAGGTGAATATACATTGTTATGAAGTACATAATGATACCTTCACAAGTCTTGTAAAAGGTCTTGTAGTTAAAGGTGCAGTAATAATGTAAGCTATACTTATTAAACTAATCAGAGATTCGGTGCTTTAGTTCTTACTCTAGTTTACATGATTTAGGCAACATTATAATACATTATTTAAATCAACATTTCTTCTTTGGTTAATTTTAGATTGGGCTGATGGATGAAGCGGTAAGTGCATTAAAATCTAATAACGATGATTTTTGTTATTGTCTTTTTCTGATAAGTTTCCACATACTTCACTGTAGTGACTTCCATTACTGTGTGTTGTGTGTGATCAGTGTTCCTTAGAGAAAAAGTGTGCATGCGAAAAAGGGGAAAAAGGACCAAGTGGACCTGCTGTGAGTATAAACACGACATGATCAGATGATTAATATTGATGATGTAGCTGCCGAAAGTGAAACTAGTTTAATTACTTTATATGCAGTGTCATAAACATAGACATCAAATCAAACTGAGATAAATAATGGATTGAACATCCATTAACATACTCAAAATATTTTAGTTTCTAGACTTTTATTTCCTCAAACCTTTAAGCTTAGATAAAATATTGGAATTTTGGAACTAATACAATGTTCAATGAGAGTGGAAACACATACTGTAATACAGTGGCTGATGAGTGTGTGTTGTTTATGTATATATATAATATTAAGAGAATATTTTCGGAATTAAAAATATTTAAGACTTAGCAGCAAAGAGAAAGTGAACATTATGTATTTCATATTTGATGTGCAAATGGACTGCGCCTTTAAAGATTTATTGTGTTTCTTATAAACTAGAAGAAGTTGCTGTAGTGAGGATCTGGTAACTCTCCAGTCAGATCACAAAAACCACCTGGATTTTCACAACTCACTCCAGATGAGTTATTAAATGAAAGGAAGTTGAAATATGTCAGTAATACCGCATGCAATCAGTGAGAAAACCACACATTCTGTGTCATATAAAACATTTTACAGGAGACACATCAAAACACATCTTCCAAAAATACTTGCTATAAGAAAAAAGGGTAAGTCTCGACAGTGAAGCCAGATTGTATGATGATCGGATTTAATAAAGGTGTAGCTAAAGTTTTTCTTTACTACTGACTCGTGTCGTTGTCTCATTTGTAAGTCACTTTGGATAAAAGCTTCTGTTAAATGACTAATTGTAATTTATTCAAAGTAAAATGAAAAAGAACTGCAGGACTACATAAACAATTTATTCATCAAACTAAAAGTGAAGGGCAGAGCATGTGATTTAAATCCACAATCCAAAGCTGGTTCTGTAAAAACATATAAAGGTAATTACAGTCATTACTTTAATGTCTTGACTAATTTTGTCTTTAATCTTCTTGAATGATAGGGGAAAAGAGGTCGTCCCGGTGACGATGGAAGTCCTGGATCAAAAGGACAGAAGGTTAGAAAAATGCTCTCTTAATTTAACTTTTTGCATTTTTGCAAACGTTTGATCAGCAGGTTTTATTTCATCTTAATAAATGTTTTCTTATGTCCATCAGGGGGAGAGTGGTCATCAAGGCTTTGCAGGACAACATGGCTCTGAGGTCTGGGGCTTTTCTTGAATGTTTTTATTGCATTTTAAGTATTGCATAGTTTGTATAAAGGGTCGCTGACTGAACTTTGTGTTTTTCAAACGATAGGGCAAACCAGGGAACAACGGAGAGAAGGTGATGATCATGGCATCACACCCACAGTCCTGTGAATGTACAGCAGTAAACATGAAAGATGTGATCTAGATCTACAGTATAAATCAGATGTATTATCACCCACTGCACTGATTATTAGCTTATTGGTTAATTAATCATGAAGAATCGTTAGTTTACATTTTAGTTTAAATAGTGAAAAGCGAAAAAGTTTTAATTTCTCTTATTTAATTTCTGTTATTTATTTTTAATTTCTCTTATTCTGACTCAGCAAAAGGTTCTACTTTACTTCAAACACAGACTGCTTGTAATTGTATAGCTGTATTTTTGTAAAACTTATTAGAGCTGATGCTTTTCTCTCTTTGGTTGACTGATAGGGGGAGAGAGGAGAGTGTGGGATGCCTGGGATCAAAGGAGACAGAGTGGGTGCTTGTTCCCTTCTACACAAATTACAAGCACCGACTGTAGTGCACTTTAGTGAGTCGACTACACTAGGTAGACTGATTCTTGTGCATTCATAAACCCTGCAGTTTAGAGCCTCATAAAAACTGTTTCTAAAAACATGCAGGTATTGTTTAAATGCAAAAAGTAATAGTTTTTGTGTTATTACTAGTCAATATCACTAAGTTTTATAAATTTCAACAAACTTAATATTTGCATCACAGTAGGTGAAATCTACTGCTGATTATAGTTACATCTACTGAGCATAACTCCTTCTTGGTTTTTACAGGGTTCCGAAGGTCCTACAGGTATCCGAGGTAACAGAGGGCTACAGGTGTGTCAGTAAAACTCACGATCCACAAATCACCTTCTTTAGTTTAGTGTGACCATTTAAATTCTTTGCCATATTAGACTTTCAGAACTAAACTATATCAGTCATCTAAAACTTCAAAATTACAAAACTGTGATTGAAAAAATTATATTCATGTCTTTAAGTACATACTTGACAGTGGAATTTTAATATACAAGGGATTTAATGCAGGATTTATTCTTTCTGATGAGACGAAAGGTAAGCAGGCAACCCATCAACCAATTAGAGGACACCACTGATATGAACATAGGTTCATATCAGTGGTGTCTGATTGTGTCCAATGGTAAACATATCAGATGGTGGTGTCAGATGGTTTATGCTTTTTTCATTTACCATCTGATCCACTTATCTGAACTAGGGTTGAGTGTATGTATGTCCCTGTTCCCCAAATAATGGTGGTATATGTTTCAGGACTTCAAAAACATTCACACACATGTTCATACCTAGGTGAACTTCACTTCTACACAGTCATATGGACAAAATGCAAATCTCACTTGCTTACCTGGCATTCAAACCTAAAACCTTCTTGGCACTGAGCAGTTCCACCCAATGAACCACCCTGCATAGTGAAAATAAAACAGAACCAATGGACAGTCAGTAGTATACAGACTTTAATTTTAAGTTAATAGTTGATCTTGTGAAAAAATAAATGAATGTATAGCCAGAAGGTTTATTAATCAACATTAATGTGCAGTTTATCAGTCACGTAAGTGTTGTTCTACTATTATATGCAGGGCCTCCCTGGACCAAATGGAGACACTGGACCCCAGGGACCACCAGGAACTAAAGTGAGTCAAGCTTTACTTGAAAGTTTTCAGCAAAAGAATTCAGGAACAGGTTTTAAATACTTTAATATCAGGTTTAGCTTTAAAGAGCAAGAGTTTTAGGGTGTATAAATGCTCATAAAGTAGACCCCCACTGTGCAGTAGCATGCAGGATTTGTGATGTTCTAAACTAGCCATGGAATCAAAGTTACAATGCGTGATCATGATGATAAAAAATTTCCAAATTCAAGAATCTATTTATCATAGATGCACTTGTTCTTCTAATGAAACAATGATTAAAAAATATCGTAAATAGTTAAATAAAGAAAAAAGCTTTAAGGTTAAAGCTTTAAGAAGCGGTTCTGGACTAAACAATGTTTCATGAAGCTTTATTAAAAAGCCAATGCTTGATGTTGTTTAAGTTTACCATGTGATTTCTGACAGTCCTGACACCGAGACACCATTTAAGGCTCATTACACAACATTTTCCTGAAGGTTTCCGCTCTTTACTCATGTCTGTCTTTCATGTTCAGCCTCCAGCTCTGCACAAATTCATGTTCATGCCGGCACTTGAATGTTGTTGAAGTTCTTTTTAAGAAAATTTATTAGGCAATTTTTAGTCTATGGGACATTTTGCTTGGAGCCCCCAAATGCAATGAAATGATCATGATCTCACAACTTGTGCTTCCGTTGTGAACTTCAGCCAGCAATACAATCACAGTAGCCTCCTGGCTTTATTGTTCAAGTATTATGATAAGACCTGGTTACATCTTCATGACACTGTATTTCATTTTTACGTATTTAGGGAGAAAGAGGTTTACCTGGCCCACCTGGATTTCAGGGTGAAATAGGAATAGGTGTTGCTGGGCCAAAGGTAAGAGATCATTTAAATTAAAAGATGATAAACAAGCTCAGCTTCCACACAAGGATAATGTGGTTGCTGACTGTCTGTCTGTCTGTCTGTGTGTGTGCTTGTGTGTGTGTAGGGTGAGATAGGAACACAAGGTAGTCCTGGACCTCCTGGACCTTCTGGATTTGGTGAACCCGGCCCACCAGTGAGTTTATTCATTTATTTGTATGTATTCATTTATAATTTCTGTTAATTGTATGTGGGTTGTGCTTTTAGGGGCTTCAGGGGCCGAAGGGAATTCAGGGAGAGATGGGACTTCCAGGAGATGGTTTACCTGGACCTAAGGTATGGAGCCTTTCAGTGATTTGGTCATTACTAAACTGAGAGGAAGCTTTAATGGTAACCCGTAACAGAACAGTCTAAAAGCAGGTTAGCTGGTGAATTACAGGATGTTGTGTCTTACTTTTTTGCATTTTAACAGTTCAGATGGTTTGTGCATCTTAATTCAGCTGTATGTTGTTAAGAGGACTAAAGAAATCAGTCAGATGGTTCCTGCTGAACTGTTTCTACTGAAGCTACCTAATCATGCAGTGATGTCATTAAGGATGCACCTCCCTCTCTGTTCTAATTCTTAGATATCAGTCATAATAAACAAAACACACATTATAATAATAATATTATAATATTATGGGATGGCCTAATTATCTCTTGTATTTGTGCAGGGGGATAGAGGTCTGGAGGGTCCGAGGGGACAGAGAGGACCAACGGGGACCGGAATTAAAGGCGAGAAGGTAACAATAACAGATTTATGTGTTAACAGTTGGAAAGTAAAACAAATTATTGAATTTCTCAATTATTTGGTTTAAGTAAATTACTTAAATCTATCTGATTGATATTTTTATCCTATAAACAAAAAAAAAAAACACCTAGCAACTAAACTCTCAAGTGGGCACTTGGGCAAGGTCGTTAAACCTAATTGCACCAGGGGTTTATTGTTATGGTTGATCCTGTATTGTAACCTTCAAACCTACCATCAAGTTGGAATATCTCTAAATCGCTTTGGATAAATGTTGAAAAAATTACCTTATGTATGTAATGTGTGTTTCAGGGTGACTTTGGACCTTCTGGATTACCTGGAGCACCTGGAAATCCTGGACCAGGCATTCAGGGAGAAAAGGTGCAGTACAATAAACAACTTCAGTTAAATTTCATCTTCTAACTGTAGGTGTTTATGTGCTCGTAAGTATGCAGGGGGCACCTGACTGTGTGTAAGCCCTCGAGGTTATATAAAACCTTCACTTTTTGCATTTTATATTGTAAGGTGTGCCTTTTTAAGAATTAAGTTAAGTTAACATATAACACTGATGCAGGAAGAGAAGACCTTATGAAAATATGAGGGCTCATTAGGTTGAACTCTGATATTTGTCTGTGTTCTACTTCCTACCCTATGATGAACCAGTGACCTGGGTGTCATGGGATAGGCTCCAGTGCCCATCAACCACTTGACACACTTATTAAATTACACAGCCTTCAAAATAAATGAAACATTGAATTTTTTAAATTAATAAAATAAATGTATGAATTTCTTCATCATCATTATCCAGCACAATCTTAAAAAACCCATAAACCAATGTGATGTCCACATAGTTTTGCATATACATTTTGCAAGTATTCTGGATTTTAGGTTGTATTTAAAGAACCTTAGTTTTATTCAAAGTGAAGTTAATAAGTCATCCTTCCCTTAAAACTGTCTATTTATATTCTATGATTAATTGATATTGTATTTTAGGGGGTGGAGGGGCCACGAGGTCCCCCAGGAACCAGGGGCCCACCAGGTGACGGTTTCCCCGGACCAAAGGTAAGTAAATGAACTAACCAAACACATCACAGATGATCATTTTAAAGGTTCAGTAATTAATGAGGTGCTTCAGTGCAAATATCTCAGTATTCAATTGAGGTTTGAGTTTACTTCATGAAATAAAGTATTTCCTGTTTATTCAGTAGATACTTGATTTTTTCAAAACAGTTTCTATTTAATGCTTGTTAGGGTGTTGGGCTATCATTCTGAAGGGTATGAGCTAAAATCCCAAGTCTACTGAAGTGGGTACTTGAGTAAGCCCCCTAACCCTCATTGCTTCAGTGGTGCTATATAGTCAAATCTGTGTTCTGAACCCAACCAAGTTGAGATACTTCTAAGTCACTTTGGATGAAAGCTTTTGCAAAATGATAAAATGGAAAGACAGACATAAGATTCATTAGGTTCACGATGTTGCAAGAGGTATAGGAAGCATGAGGAACCATTTCAAGTCCTGTCCTTTAAAATCCTATCTTAAACTAAATCTTTGGTGTGTCCTGGGGTTTAGATTTAGACTCCACTCTCAAACAAAAACTAGGTTCTGGGTTCTAAGACCTCCAGAGTCTCCAGCTCTCACTTTATACCTCACCTCATACCTCAACTTATACCTCACCTCACCTCGATTTAAAAACATTGTTCTGTAATGATTATACTCTTTATAGTATTGCATAGATTTAAGATATTCATGTTTTCATGTTGTTTATACATCTGTTACATTGTTGTGATCATGATATAAAAGGATTTTCATTTGGCACAAATGTTTACTCTAGTAAAGAGGGAACTGATTAAACAAAACTGATTAAACTTCACACTTTAAAGATCAGCAGTCAAGGTCACAACACCCTTAAGTCTTTTTTATATTAAAGTAATTTTTTATTAACACAAAAATAAATTGTTTTGCAAATGTTGATCAAACATTCATGTGGACTGAGCGATGAACTTGGATGCTAAAACTTGTACTAATTAGATGGATGCTAAAACTTGTACTAATTTCAGGTGGTTGTTTCAGGGTGATCAGGGATTACCTGGAGAAGTTGGCACTCCTGGACAAGATGGAGCTGGAGAACCTGGTGCGAAGGTCAGCACTTTATCTGGAATAATTCCAGCCTTTACTAGATCTGATAAAGTTCTGAATTGATGGATTTGAAATTTGATGGAGAGTTGAACCACCCTTCAGCACATTATATACAAGGAGGAAATTACAGTATCAATAATTAATTAGATGTTGATATAACAGTAGGTGGTAGGTAGAACAGCAGTTTTATCTCTGCAGGGTGAACCAGGATCTTCAGGAATCTCAGGTCTGCCTGGACTACCTGGAGAGGACGGTGCTCCGGGACAAAAGGTTAGAACCTCTCACGGGGTGGAGATCCATTCATCCATTCCCCATGCCCATACAGAGAAGAACGTTTTGGGTGCTTGGCGGAAATCAAGATTAATAAATAAAGATGGACATGAATTAATCTAAAGTTTAATATGTTCAAATTGTTTTAAAGATCTTGTTTATGAAAGTCGAAGTTTGAATTGTCCTCGAATTCTGTAAATATACATCATCAGCTGATGAGAAGCATTGTGTGTGTGTGTATGTGTGTATGTATGTATGTGTGTGTTTCTAAGGGGGAGCCTGGTGTCCCAGGTTTGAGAGGGCCAGAGGGAGTGGCAGGTATTGGAACACAAGGAGAAAAGGTTATCATTATTTATTAACTTAAACATTAATATACTTTTTGAATTCTATATATGTATACACACATATTTATACATATACATTATCAGTAATCAAAGAAATCTTTTTCTTTGTTCCTGCATCACTCTTGTACAGGGGGATCAAGGTCAGAGAGGAACCCGTGGATTACCTGGTCCTCCTGGAATTACTGGATCTTCAGGTGCAAAGGTGAACCAAGATTACAAAAATAATCTAATTAAAGAAACTAAGGACTGATGTGTTATTTAATGGTGTAAGAACCACTGGAAGCCACTGGAGCTGTTAGCGTGCAGACGATCATTCGGGCATAATGTAGAGTGATTTAAATGGTTTATTAAATGTGCAGCCTCAGTCCTGAAATCTGATTGTTCCAAGGAAATAATACTATAGCACACCAATCAGGACAGCTGATCTATAAATTAATACATTTTTCCTTTTTACTAAATAGTTCTTTTTTATACTTTGAAACATAATTAATCAATAATTTGTAATAGTATTTAAAGATTTAATTACAGTAGATCATTTTGCAGATGCTTTCATCCAAAAAAACTTGCAAATATCCTTGCTATTTATTTAAATCACTTGATGGTTAGGTTCAGAGTACAGAATTAGCCATAATACAGCCCTGGAGAAATGATGGGTTAAGGGCCTTGCCCACATTGTGCTTTCAGTGCTTTCATATCTTCATGTTTCAGAGGTTCTTGATTAGTCTTTATTTGGAACCAGTATGAACAGGTTTTCACTAATTTACTTAATAAAAACAGATTTGATGGCTGAAAGCATCATGTGTTTTTGGGTTGTTCCTTTATCTACAGGGTGAACCAGGAGCACCAGGGCGTCTCGGGTTACCGGGACCAACAGGACGAAGCCCAATCGGACCAAAGGTTCAGAAGCTGCTATCATTCTTTAGGGGGGGGGGGGGGGGGGGGGGGGGGGGGGGGGGGGGGGGGGGGGGGGGGGGGGGGGGGGGGGGGGGGGGGGGGGGGGGGGGGGGGGGGGGGGGGGGGGGGGGGGGGGGGGGGGGGGGGGGGGGGGGTTCCCCATGCCCAACCAAGGGAGAAAGTTTTGGGCGCTGGGCAGATACACCCAGGACAGGGCGCCGATCTATCACTGGGCACACACTCACTTACACAAACACACTCTATATGGGGCAATTTGGATAATTCAATTGACTTGATCCATGTTTTTGGACTGTGGGAGGAACCAGATTGGGATTTGAACTGGGAATCCCTAGCGCTGAGAGGCGAACATGCTAACCACTAAGCCACCGTACCGCCCAACGTGATATCATCCAATATAAATCATTACTGAACATTCACACCCGCACGTCGTCCCAAAATAATTGATATAAAAAAATTTTTTTAAAAAAGCTGATAATCCTGAACATAATCTGAACATAGGCGAAGATGTAAATGCAAAACATTCTAATTCCTGTTCCAGCTTAACTCTCTGTTTAAGATCCATGATGTTTAGTTTTTTTGGAACATATTTAGTGACATGCTGACCCGTTTTTAATACATATTGTTTAGTTTTTGTATAAATGGCATTATCATACACCATGGGCAAATGTTTGTAAACATAATTTTTTTTATCATTAAATAATTTTCTCTCTTTTATTGTGCATTTAGGGTGATAGAGGAGATCAGGGACTTCCAGGACCAAATGGCCCAAAAGGAGATGGTTATCCTGGTCCACCGGTACGTTCTGTCTTTTACACAAGCATGTGATAATAAATGTTGGTCTTCAGAACTGCAGGCATTTGCTACAGTTACTGGAAAATACAGTGTTAATGTTCAAATGTATTCATTTATATTGAGCCTTTAACAATAGTTAATTGTAGAACGGTGTTCTAAGGCTGAACCCCAAAAAACAAGCTAATGTAGTAGTGCTTAAAAGTTTAGAACACATTCTCAATCATATTAAGTAGTACTTATCTTAATTCTATTAATGCTCTTTGTCTCATATAGGGTCCTCCGGGGATAACTGGGCTTCCAGGAGAACCTGGTTCAGAGGGGCTGGGATTTCCAGGACCAAAGGTACTCCTCAAGTCCATGGATGCTTTCAGCTAGAAACTTTTTTTATTGCTTAGAAAAGTTTTAATGACTGTGCTAAAACTGTGCTAATGAAGCAAACAGCAGCATTCAAAAACAAAGCATATAACATAATTTTAACATGTCAAAGTAAAATATCAAGCTCAATATTAAAATAAAAGAAGCTAAATTTAAGATGAAGCATTACTATAGTAACGCTTACTATAGCGACTATGGAGTTCCTCAGAAGGTACTTAGTTTTCAGTAAACCAAGTAGCTTTCTTGCCCTCAGTAAGTAAACATTGCATTAACATACATTGTGTTTTTAGGGTGAAGTGGGGTTTAGAGGGCTGCCTGGGTCTCCAGGACCTCCGGGAGAAGGACTCCGGGGACTTCCAGTAAGTTATCAGTGGTTCCAATATTTTATTCATTTATCTCGTCTCACTATCTGGACTGAATAGTCCTGTACATGAATTAGGATTCAAACCTCGATCCCGTCCATATTCATTTATTTAATTTCTTAACTATTATTATTATTTTTATTATTATTATTATTATTATTATTATTATTATTATTATTATTATTATCATTAGGGAAGTATCGGAAGGCCAGGTCCCCTAGGTCCTTCAGGACCACCAGGACAGGGAATACAAGGCCCGAAGGTAAAGAATGTCTTACATTAGTGTTCATTATTAACATTTATCATTGTGTTCAATGATTTTTTACAGAATACAATTAAGAGTGTACCTAATGACTAAATAAACAGCTGAACTGTGTTCATAATGATGTTTTTTCAGGGTGAACATGGAGCTCCAGGTTTAACTGGACCAAGGGGACATCCTGGAGAGGGACTCCTGGGCCCCAAGGTTAGGCCTCAATCTTTTCATACAAACTGAGGTTCAGTATAAAAACAGATTGAAGTGATTGTGCGACGCTCTGACTGGGATTTTTTCAGGGTGATCGTGGTGCCCAGGGGGAGAGGGGTGTGAAAGGAGTGAAAGGTGACATGGGGGACTCAGGTCCATCCGGTCAACCAGTGAGTCCCATTTAGACACAGATTCTGATACATGTGTCAGATCAGATCCGAAACTGTGTTAATAAGCATCAGACTGTTTAGCCTTTAGGTTATAGTTTACGTGACCGATTTAAACACATTGCATTTTTGGATCTTTCTGTTATTCAGGGCAGACCGGGAGTCAAAGGAGAATCAGGACTGACAGTGAGTTCAGTGCTTATGATTCAGCTCTTAATGAAACATGGCATCTGTTTTAAGTCTGATTCTATACAACATCCATCCATTATCTTCCGCTTTATCCTATATTAGGGTCGCGGTGGAGAACGTTTCGGGCGCTGGGCAGATACACCAATCTATCGCTGGGCACACACTCACTCACACAGACACGCACACAAGCACACTCTATATGGGGCAATTTGGAGAATTCAATTGACCTCGATCCATGTTTTTAGACTGTGGGAGGAAACCGGAGAACTGACGCGGACACAGGGAGAACATGGAAACTCCACCCAAATGGGGATTCGAACCGGGAATCCCTAGCGCTGAGAGGAGAATGTGCTAACCACTAAGCCATCGTGCCGCCCTTCTATACAATATCTTTCGAACAATAATGATTTACAATGCATAGTGGTTAGCACATCCACCTTTCAGCACTGGGGATCTAGGTACGAATCTGTATATAAGTGGAGATTCCATGTTCTCCCTGTGTCTGCAAAAACATGGATTTAAGGTAAATTGGCTGTCCTAAATTGCCCCGATATTGAGTGTCTGTATGAGTGCGTGTGTGCCAAGTGATGGATTTGCACGCTGTCCTGAAGAGGATGAGAAGAGTTCATTCATTAATTCATTCATTATCTTCCGCTTTATCCTATATTAGGGTCGCGGGGGGGTTCCCCATGCCCATCCAGGGGAGAACGTTTCGGCCGCTGGGCAGATACACCTAGGACAGGGCGCCAATCTATCAATTACGTTTTTGGGTGGCACGGTGGCTTGGTGGTTAGCACGTTCACCTCTCAGCACTAGGGATTCCCAGTTCGAATCCCCATCTGGGAGGAGTTTCCGTGTTCTCCCCGTGTCCGCGTGGGTTTCCTTCGGGTTCTCCGGTTTACTCCCACAGTCCAAAAACATGGATCAAGTCAATTAAGTTTTCCAAATTGTCCCCTATAGAGTGTGTTTGTGTGTGTGAGTGTATGCCCAGCGATAGATTGGCGCCCTGTCCTGGGTGTATCTGCCCAACGCCCGAAATGTTCTCCCCTGGATGGGCATGGGGAACCCCCCCTCCCTTCGTGACCCTAATAGAGGATAAAGCGGAAGATAATGGATGGATGGATTAAGTTTTTGACTAACTTAATGAACTTGATGAACTGAGCCAGACACAGCCCTAAATCTCAATGCCTTTAGGATGAACTGGTATTAAACTTAATGGAATGTGATTGTGTGTGTGTGAAGGTTTGTGTGATTCTTCCTCTGTTTCTCTTCAGAGAGATGATGTGATTAGAATGATCAGAGAGATATGTGGTATGATACAAATTTTTATTTTACTTATTCAGCTTTATAATTAATGCATGAATGAATCCTGCAGATACTTGTTTTACGTCTAACCCATGTTTCAGGCTGTGGGATCAAATGTAAGGCGCGACCCATGGAGCTGGTGTTCGTCATTGATAGTTCAGAGAGCGTCGGCCCTGAGAACTTCAAGATTGTGAAGGACTTTGTGATGGCGCTGGTGGACCGGGTGAGTGTCGGAACCGGAGGCACGCGTGTGGGACTCGTGCTATACAGCCTTGAAGCTCGGCTGGAGTTTGACCTGTCTCGCTATGCCACCAAGCAGGACGTCAAACAGGCCATAAGCAGGATGACTTACATGGGTGAGGGCACGCACACTGGAACAGCTATAAGGAAGGCGGCACGCCAAGCTTTCCATGCCGCCCGCATTGGGGTTGCCAAGGTCATTGTGGTCATCACAGATGGACAGACAGACAAACGGGAGCCTGTAAAGTTGGAGCTGGCAGTGCGAGAGGCACATGCCGCCAACATAGAGATGTACGCACTGGGCATCGTGAACTCCAGCGATCCAGCACAGACAGAGTTCCTCAGAGAGCTAGATCTTATCGCCTCTGACCCCGACAGCGAGCATGTCTACCTGATTGACCACTTTAATACCCTGCCAGGTAACATATTCATTACAGACAACCAGATCTGAGGTATGACTCGTTACAGTTTATTTATGGAAATACATTTAATTTTAAGAATACATTTGTTTAAATAGTCTCATCTCATTACCTTTCACTTAATCCTATATGAAATGGGTCGTTCATTGGGTAAAACGCAGTTGAATATATTCTGGATAGGCCTCTAGGTTGTTGTAGGGCAGTTACACAGACACACATTCACATTTGAGGGCACCTCATTATCTCCAAAGCACCTACTATGTTTTTGAATAGTGTGGAGATTGGAGCACACAGAGAGAACATGCAAACTTCCCACAAAAAGAATGTTGTCTATCATCCCAGAAGTCAAACCATATTTTTATTATGCATAACTAAATTAGATTAAAATAAAATTTATTACAAAAAAAAAAATAATATATATATATATATATATATATATATATATATATATACATATATATATATATATATATCATATAATATATATATCAGATTAAAAAACTATTTCTAAATCAAAATTGAATCGTAAAAAGTCACCAGGCCACGAGGCAACTGCAAATTAATTGACATAAGCTTTCATAATTTGACCACCAGATGGCGTCAAAAGCTAGTTTGTATAATATAAGGTTAAATCGATATCTGTTTTGTTGATTATCTTTTATATTTTTTTGAATATATAATTTAATTTCGTTCTTTTTTGTCATTGGCAGACATAAGTCCTTATTTCAACCTGGTGTGTGTTTGTGTGTTTTCTCAGCTTTGGAATCCAAACTGGTCAGTCAGTTCTGCGAGGATGAGAACGGTGATATCATTTTCAACCACATTAATGGTAATGGATATAGAAACCACGGTAACTACAGCTTTCTATATGAACTTGATGACCAGGAAAAACGCATTAGCAAATCCAGTGGGTACAACAATCAAAACAATGTGCACCCTATACACACTGGTACCAGTATTGGATCCAATACAAAAACAAATTCTGAAACCTATGTGAAAACCCAGACTAAAACTATTTCTGAAAGCCATACAGGAACCATTTCTGGACCTGACAGTGTTACCCATACAAACACAAGTACTGATACAGAAACCCATACAGGATCTCTCAGACATGTTCTTGGGAAAGGAGACAGTGTTCCTGTAGCAGTCACTTTGGTGAGTCAAACCTTCAAACATTTTTGTTTTTGGATTAGTTACAGAATCTGAATTTTTGTAATATATTTTATTTAGAATCAGAATACAGAGTTCATTATTGGACATCTGAAATAAACTGTTCAGTACTCATCAATTAGTTCCTCTCATGGTTCTCTTAAGGCTGAGCCAACAACACATAGAGGTTCCATACACATAGACTCTAAGTCCAGTAGCACTGGTGAAGACCCTTCACGCAACAAAACGTCATCAGCATCCACCTCTTCCTCATCATCATCATCATCAATAGGATCATCATCATCATCATCATCATCATCATCATCATCATCATCATCATCATCAACCAGTTCAGTGCATTATGTCCCAATCCCACGACCTCCGTTACCTAAAGGTAAACACATAACTAAACACACAACATCTCTTATTAAACCCTACTGTTTCTGGATCTGACTGCAAATTAATTACATACTCTGTGTGGTCAATAATATGTGGACACACTGGACTCATAAGTGTAATAATTGGGAAATACATCTGAAATTAATATGAAAGTTTCCCCTTCTACAGTCTTACAACCCTCAGTCTGCCATCCATATGGGTTGAGGTTCATTCATTCATATGTGAGATCAGAATAAGTCAGATGATATAGTCAGGTAATACAGATGATATAGTTTATTAGCATTGAAGGGTATTGAGATTACACCTCATTATATATCTCATTATATTTTGCTTCATTCTATACTAGGATCACAGAGTGTTCCCAATGTCCATTCAGAAGAATTCAGAAGAATGTTTAGGGCACCTGGGACAGGGCGCCAATCCATTGCTGGGCAAACACTCCCTCATATATACACGCACTATTTAGGTACAATATAGATAGGGGCAATTTAGAGCAGCCAATTCACTTTAAATTCATTGTTCAGACTGTGGGAGAAAGCTAATGAATACCCACACTCTCAAGAAATCTCAGTATCACAAGTCCCAAGAAGTACATAGTTTGTGTGGGATGTAGACTGGGTAATGAAAATATGAATTGTTAATGTAAAATGTTTTTTAACAAAGCAAGTTGTTTACATCCTACAACCTACCACCACCAACAACAACAACAAATTCTTTTTCTGTTCTGTATGTGCTCAGAAATTGTGCCTCTGGACCCACGCTGTGAGCTGACTCTGGATCAAGGTACATGTCGAGATTACAGCATTCGCTGGTACTACGATCGGACCGCCAATGCCTGCGCTCAGTTTTGGTATGGAGGTTGTCATGGCAACCAAAACCGTTTTGACACTGAGAATGAGTGTAAGAAGACCTGCGTGGTTGCTCGTACAGGTAAAATCGAGTGGTGATGTTACTGTATTTGTGAGGGTGACTGCATTTTACTCTTACTGTAAAGTACAAAAACTCTTTTCACCAGTTGAAATTTCACTCACGGTGGTTCAGGTTTGAATCCCAATCTGGGTGGAGTTAGTCTGTTCTCCCTGTGTTTGTGTGGGTTGCCTCTGGGTTTTCTGGTTTCCTCACATTTTAAAAACATGGTTTCAAGGTGAAATGGATGCTCTAAAACTGTCCCTATATATAGCGTCTGTATGAGTGCTCTGTTCTAAGTGTGTTCTAAGTATGAATCGGGAGATAATGAGTTAAAGTTCACCGGAGTTGAACATTTTTTTTGCCAATGTTCACCTCACAAAGTAAATAAATAAATCATGAAAAATATAATGATGCAATTTATCAGCTTCACTCTTTCTGTTTTTATTTTCAGGAGGATAATGAAGATTTTGGGTAATGAAGACATGGTGTTATAACCTGTATTTCCTCCCTTTTAAACACAGCACATCAAAGAGACTTGATACAGAAACAATCACATACATCGTAAAGAAATCTGAGGAAGCCAAGAATTTACAAACTTATTTTTCAGTATGTATTTCATAGAGTGATCGCAGGGGAGCCACACAGGACAGGTCAGCAGTCCACATTCTCTCTCTCTCACACACACACACACACACACACACACACACACACACACACTCACACCCTGGGGTATTTTATTACGTCCACTTCACCTATTAACATGATTTTGAACTGTGGGAGGAACTGTTTGTGTTTTAAGGTGAGAACACTATCACTGTGACATCATTAAACTTTTTAAAACACTACAGACTTTTTTCGTTTTAAGCCATCATGTATTTTACCAAAGTAATAAACTTTAAAGCAAAAAGAGTAAAGCTCTTTTAGACCTATAATACAACATTAAAATAACAATGCACACTGACTTTAGTAAACAGTACAGTCACATACACAATAACTAATCATAAGCGTGTGAGAGATAAATAATAATACATCAGGAATGCACAATAATACATTATTGCTGTAGCACAAGGGTACAATGTACAGTACAGAACAGTATTACAGGAAGATCTAGTACATACATTCTTAAGAAAATATATACCTTTCCCAGTATTTATTAATCACATAATAAAGTGCAATAAAAGAAGAATCTGTGGTTTGTTTCTCCTCTTTAATCGACTTCATCATTTTTGTTTCATCACCTTACAATGGAATCATTCTTCATATATCTTTGTATTATGGTATGAGTGTCAGTTTTAGTTCTGATCAGATGAAGCACATTGTGTATAATAATAAAAAAAATTCTGTATTGTTTAATGATGTGCTTAAAATTAAAACATAAATGTTTTTTTTTCATTTCATTAATTGAAACTGATTGATCATAACTAATAAAATCCTGAATGCTGGTCTATTAATAATTACTGATGTCATAGTGACCCCATCATGAAATTATGAAAAAAAAAACATAAATAGTAACACAGACACATTTGATTTGAATTTCCTTGTACTAATGTTTAAGAAATAGAGTTTAATTTCGTCTTGACTTTATATATTCTTTATATAGAACTGTATAATAATAAAGACTTAAATCATTCTTTTTATAAACATGTGAGACCCCCCCCCAGACCTCCTCTTCTGTCTCACAGCCCTTAAGTTACACCCCCACTATCCTCATCCTGTTTTAATTTTAGTTCAGTGTCAGGAGTGACACACAGTGCTTTCAGTCTGGAACCCTACACACACTCAAATTACTTTAATTCACTTTAAATTAAACAAATCTAAATATGATCTGAGTTAAAGTAAAGAGAATGTATGACTTCAGTATAACTCATCAAAAATAAAGAAGTAATAAAAGGTCCTCCTGAGACCTGAACCCTGGTTCACTCCCCAACTGCTCTTTAAAGCAATGAATAAACTGAACCAGAGAAATTCACTTGTTTTTGTCATCTTCCACACAAATATCCTTTTAACAAGAGTTAAAGCTTCAAGATAAAAATTAAAGTTAACAAACCTAAGTGTCTAAAATAAATGATTAATTATTATTTATTATTATGTAAGTTGCGGCACGGTGGCTTAGTGGTTAGCACGTTCGCCTCTCAGTTTCCATGTTCTCCCCGTGTCTGGGGGGGGGGGGGGGGGGGGGGGGGGGGGGGGGGGGGGGGGGGGGGGGGGGGGGGGGGGGGGGGGGGGGGGGGGGGGGGGGGGGGGGGGGGGGGGGGGGGGTGGGTTTCCTCCGGGTTCTCCGGTTTCCTCCCACAGTCCAAAAACATGGAACAAGTTAATTGAATTCTCAAAATTCCCCCCTATAGTGTGTGTCTGTGTGAGTGAGTGTGTGCCCAGCGATGGATTGGCGCCCTGTCCTGGGTCTATCTGCCCAGCGCCCGAGACGTTCTCCCCTGGATGGGCATGGGGAACCCCACCGCGACCCTAATAGAGGATAAGCGGGAGATAATGAATGAATTATGTAAGTTTACCCAGCTGCACGTTTGCCTCTCAGTGCTGGGGATCCAGATTCGAATTCTATATTTCTATGTTCTAAATTGGCTCCATATATTGTTCATGTGTCCGCCTGTGTGAGAGTGTGCCCAATAATGGATTGGCTCCCTATCCTGCCCTAATTATTTTCCCCTTGATAGGCATAAGAACCTCCCTGCAACCATAGTCCCTAGTACAGGATTAAGAGGATGATAATGAAATGAGGTAAGATTTTGTTATTAGGACAAATTTAAAAGACTATATTTTTTCTTATTTTATGTATGACCCATTTTTTCCACACGTGTGTAGAGCAGAGGCGGGACCACGACATGTGGCAGAACAGTTTATCGTTTGGATCCAGGAAATTTATCTATCTGATTACACATTAAATACATGATTTAATGTTAAGTATCAACTTTAAATTAATCTATTTAAAGTTTTTGATGCTTCTACAGCAGCACAAGGTGAATCAGAGCCTCCACAGCAAAGACCCCTGAAGACTGTCCAATCAAAAAGGAGATGGGTATGGGTATGTATGGGTTTTTGCTCTGTTTTAATCCCATGTTGATGATGCGACTAATGCTACATGGTGAGGAACATTATAAAGAGATCATTTTAAAGAGACAGAGGAAATTTTTTAGAGTTTTCGGAGGCTTTTAAACAATGAGACACGTCACCTGTCACAACAGCTGCTTTCTATCACTGTCACTATGATTTGACCTGCAGTAACCTCACTGCTCTCTCAACATTCCATCTTAACATTCAGATGTACGCTTTAATTCATGACCTGGCCTCCAGACAGCTTCCTGTACCCCTGCTTTGGTTTCACCTGGAGCTGCACTGATCGAACTGAGTGTTTGGTATTAACTCTGTTAGATGAGTGTGGCCTGTTGTAAAGTGACAGCTGTGGTGTAGTCCCATTTGGCAGAATAGTGGGGGGTCAGAGCAGCGTGCTAGAGGGGTGGAGAAGGGTTGTGGGTATATTTAGAAAGAGCAGATTAAATAACAGCCTCTTGAAGCAAGAATCTTTTTGCTGCTCTGCCCTTTTCCAGCCGGGACGGTGTGGCGAGCAGTAGCACAGCCACCTTCTCTCTCTTCTTTAGTCTGTCTTCAGCTCTGTTTCCTTTTCACTGTCAGCATGGATCCGAAATCCCTTCAGGAAGAGCTGCGGCTGTTCCAGAGCACCCTGCTGCAGGACGGACTGAAGGAGCTGCTAAATGAGAACAAGTTTGTTGACTGCACTCTGAAGGTGGGCGATCGCTGCTTCCCCTGCCACCGTCTCATACTGGCAGCGTGCAGCCCGTACTTCCGGGACATCTTCTTTTCAGAGGATGGGAAGGTGAAGGAAGACCTGAGGGAGGTCTCCCTGGATGACGTGGACCCCAACATTTTGGACATGATTCTAAAGTATCTTTACTCGGCTGAAATCGATCTCACAGACAGCAATGTTCAGGAAATATTCGCTCTCGCCAACCGTTTCCAGATTCCTTCTGTGTTCACTGTTTGTGTCAACTACCTCCAGAAGAAGCTCTCACCATCCAATTGTCTAGCCATCTTCCGCCTTGGGCTGGTGCTCAACGTTCCACGCTTGGCTGTGGCCGCCAGGGATTTTAGCGCCGACCGGTTTGAGGCCCTCGCCAATGAGGAGGAGTTTCTTCAGCTTGCGCCGCACGAACTGTTAGCCCTGATCGGGGCTGATGTTCTTAATGTGGAAAAGGAGGAGACGGTGTTCGAGGCACTGATGAATTGGGTGCGAAGCGACAAAGAGAAGCGGATTAAAGCTCTCAAAGAGGCGTTTGAGTGCATCCGCTTCCGTCTGCTCCCTGAAAAGTACTTCAAAGAGAAAGTTGAAGGAGATGACATCATCAAGGCTGACCCTGAACTCCAGAAGAGGCTGCAGGTCATCCGAGACGCGTTTAAGGGAAAGCTACCGGACAAGGCCAAGAAAGAGAAAAAGGAAGGAGAGGTCAACGGAGAGGAAGAGGAGGAGGAAATGCTACCCGGTTGCCTTAACGACAATCGGAGGTTGGGAATGTACGGGCGTGATTTCATCCTCATGATCAATGACACAGCAGCTGTGGCATATGACGTTGGGGAGAATGAGTGCTTTCTCGCTGGCATGGCCGAGCAAGTGCCCAAGAACCACGTTAGCATCTGCAATGGCAGGAACCAGCTCTACGTCATTGGGGGCCTTTTTGTTGATGAGGACAACAAGGATGCACCGCTTCAGTGCTACTTTTACCAGGTAGATGATTCACATGATTCTGAATCAAACTGACAACAGCACTATGAACTTCCTGCTTAACTTGTGAGGACAAAAAATGTCTTTTAGGGAGAAAACTTAAAAGGAAAATATATAAAGTCGATCATACATTTGAACATATTTTTTGGGTTTGTTCTACTCTTTACTCTTTCTGTTCACACTTTACATCATAAGTTTATGTAATGTCATGATTCAGTGTCAAAAAGACAGGGTTATTAGTTTGATATTAATCAACTCCATTAATCAATAAACATCCATAAATTGATAGGGGGGGGGCGTTTAGGACACTGGGCAGATACACCCCGATGTATCGCTAGGCACACACTCTCACACACAGAGACACCCACACTGAATTGCAATTTAAAGCAGCCTATTCATCTTGAATCCATGTTTTTTTAACTGTGGGAAGAAAAAAAACCTATGTGGACACCCTGAGAACATGAACTCCACCCAGATAAGGATTCAAACCTGGATCCCCAGCTCTGAGAGTCGAATATGCCCTCACCACACATAGAGATCTCATGTAACTCCTCATAATATAACTTAGTAGTTACCCCACCTTTCCAGATGAGGGCGGTATTTAAACAAATCAATCAATACTTTTTAAACTTACTGACCAGTTCAGCTGTGACACTTGCAAAGAGTTTAAATGTAGTACAGTCTCTTTAACATTTTGTACTAAACTAATGACATTTCCTAGATGTTTACACGTTGGTTAACAAATTTTCATCTAAATGTAGTTATTAAATGAAACCATTAAAACGTTGAGTTTAATTAAGGTATTTGTGTTAACTGTTTAAACCAGTATAAGTCGTTGTGTCTGTAGATATGAATAACTTTTTGCAATTTCTGTATTAGTAGTAGTAGTGATAATAGTTATATTAGTAGTGATGACAATTTCTGTTACAGTTTGATCCACTTGCATCTGATTGGCTGGCGTTACCCCCCATGCCGAGTCCCAGGTGTCTCTTTGGTTTGGGAGAATGTGGGAATCTGATCTTTGCAATTGCAGGTAAAGATCTGCAGACCAACGAATCTCTGGACTCCGTCATGTGTTACGACACAGAGTGAGTATTGTATTCATTTATAACAGGTATGTCCTGTTATAGAAGTGCTGATACACAATCTAATCTTTGAATTCTGTTGTTTTATTCAGTCACATTACTGCAAATGTATAAAACGAAGCACATAGCCATGGACTTTAGATAACTGTATGCTTCCTTCTACTATTTCATCATGACTGTTCCCTAGTGCACAAAGTAAGCTTCATAAAAACAGGGATGGATGAGTTTGATTTTAAAGAACTTGACTGACCAACACAGAGTACTGATCTGGACTCCATTTAATCACCTTTGGGACAAGGACATTCTAAATAAAGTTTTTAATAATTTTTTGTACTAAAGGTTTACCAACTGAGTCATTCTGTATTTATTCCCTATTAAGGTTTTGTTTTGTAAATTCTGTAAACTATAGAAAAAAACACTACCAAAATATATTTTAAATAATATATTTTTAAAAATCCATATGGATATTTTATGTATTTAATGGTATTTGGGTAAGATGTGCATTTTATATCATCATTCATGATTTTTTTTTTCTTTTACAGAAAAATGAAATGGAATGAAACAAAGAAACTTCCTCTGCCAATTCATGGCCATGCGGTAATCTCACACAACGGCCTGGTCTACTGCATCGGGGGGAAAACTGACGACAAGTGAGTGTGTGTGTGAGTGTGTGTATATTTTTGTTAGACTGCAGCACCTGTCATACAACTCAGTTTTAGGATCTCTGCTGACTGACTTCCCTCCCTTACAGAGAAACTACAGGGCTGATAAAAGCAGTGGGATATTTACTAGTACTTGTAGCAATTGTAGTTGCAATAATGATAGTAGTAATAGTGGTAGTAGTAGTCATAGTAGTAGTAATAGCCAAAGTGGTAATAGCAGTGGTAATAGTAATATAAGTAGTTAATGTAGTAATAATAATTGCAGTAGTAGTAGTAGTAATAGTAATAGACATAGTAGTAGAAATTGTAGGTAATAGTAAAAGTAATGGTATTATTACTTTGTACTAATGGTAGTAATAATAATAGTAATAGAAATTGTAGGTAATAGTAAAAATAGTGGCAGTATTAATAGTAGTAAAAGTAGTAGTTGTAGTACTAGTAGTAGTAGTAGTAGTAGTAGTAGTAGTTTTAGTGGTGGTGGTAGAGGTGAAAACAGTTGTAGTAACAGTATAAGTATAATAAATACAGATGAATGACTTCCATAACCTTCCTCCAACACACACATGCTCTCTTTCTTTTATAGTAAAGCTTTAAACAAAATGTTTGCGTATAACCACAAGCAGTCTGAATGGCGTGAGCTCGCTGGAATGAAGACCGCCAGAGCCATGTTCGGATCTGTAATACACAATGGGAAGCTCATTGTTACTGGAGGAGTGAATGAAGAGGGACTGACCTCTACTTCTGAGGTCTATGACTTCAAAACAAACAAGTATGCATTACATCACTTCAATAAATACAGGACTTATGTTCATTATCATTTGCTTTTGCTTGTTAGATGTCACATGTTTTTAAAACCTCTAAAATTTCTAAAGTTAAAAGCTGAGCCCTGACCTCAGGTACATCTGAGACCATCAGAATCCAGAAGCAATTTACTAGCACCAGTTGTAACAGATTTCAATAGAGAAATGTAAATCAGATACACTATGTGTGATCGTTTGATAACTTGACCTGGTTAATTGTATAGACTGTCACAATGAGTAACTGCTATTTTCTGTGCTGAAGGTGGGAACCGTTTACAGAGTTCCCTCAGGAGCGCAGCTCGGTGAACCTGTTGAGCAGTGGAGGTAGTCTTTACGCCGTCGGAGGCTTCGCAATTGTGGAGCTGGAAAACAAAGACGTTGGACCTTCAGAGATTACAGATGTTTGGCAGTAAGTTTGTATGAAACCAAACACTCAGGTTTGGAGTTAAAGGAAAAATGCCAGTCGGTGCAGAAAGGGGTTTTTTTTTATGTGGACTTGCATGCTCTCCTAGTGTATGTGGGTGAAACATTCATTCATTCATTCATTATCTCCCGCTTTATCCTCTAGTAGGGTCACGGTGGGGTTCCCCATGCCCATCCAGGGGAGAACGTTTCGGGCGCTGGGCAGATAGACCCAGGACAGGGCGCCAATCTATCGCTGGGCACACACTCACTCACACAGACAGACTCTATATGGGGCAATTTGGATAACTCAATTCAAGATTCAATTCAAGAATTCAAACAAATTTAAAACACACAAGAATCTGGTTTTAATCAGGCTATAAATACTTTTATTTGTGTGTGTGTGTGTGTGTTTGTTTGTGTGTGATTCTAGGTATGAGGAAGAGAAGAAGCAGTGGAGTGGTATGCTGAGAGAGATGCGTTATGCGTCCGGAGCCTCATGTGTAGCAATGCGACTAAATGCTGCCAGGATGCCCAAACTCTGAATAACACCACTTTAAAAAGCTTTTTGTCTGGATGTGTTGCTCGTTCTTGGGCTCTCTGCTGGCACCTCTGTCCTCCTTAGTTAGAAATGATTGCGTTTTTATGTCTGTAGGACACTTCAGAGACATGCCAGTATATTTCTTGATTACTTTTTAATTGATTTTGTGTGTTTTTGCTTCTGTGTGTCAGTTCAGTTTGGAATATGCACTGCATTAATATTTTATTCACAATGCTGGATAAAAAAATCTTTTAAGAGACAACTTCAAACAGATCTATTTTATCAACTTTCAGTGTTACTTCCACAAAGGAATCTTTAATAAAGAAGTTTAATGTCGTTTCTAAGATAAATGTATGTTTGCCCTGTGATGGTCTGATAATCTGCTGTTTAACAGATGAACACTTTATTTAAAGACATTACATAAGCCTTTTGAGCCTAACATGCTAAGTCTAACATGCCAATGAGGTTTTCCACCTCTGTGTTTTTTTTATTTATTTATATAGATTTTATCTTAGATATATTTGTGCAAAGGTGTTTATATGTTCATATTAAGAAACAAAAGCTTAATGAAAAAACATAAAATCTTCATTCTGGAAATCTTCATTATGGAAATATTTAAAACTACACACTTTTGCACTTAGGGGACAGAACACTAAGTTATAATGTGCAGATATAGATCTGGCTGTTGCCACATCATTAATATTTCGTATATTTCCCTTTGGGTTTAATAAAGTATTTGCAGATTAATGTGTTCAGATCAATCATTTACCTTTAGCAGACACCTTTTCAAAAATGAACACGGTAACTAATATAACAAATAAAATCCCGATGGTGGCAACTTGGCTTTAGTAAAACCTAACATGGTACATTTCATTCACCTCTGCTCTTCTATTACCACCAGCTTGGAATATAATTTGAGATAACTGAACGTGAAGCAATTTAATGTTAATTCTGAACTGAAGGAAGTCTTTCACATTCATACTTAATTGTATTCATTTATTCATATTTTAATTTTATTCCTTTTAAAATATGAAAATCAAAACAAGTAATTTTTTTTAATGGAAAAGGGGTAAAACGCCTTATTATAGCCCATTTAAAAATATTTTATAATTTTAAGATACTAAGTCATTATTTATATATTTATTTAAGTCAGTATATCAAAATAATGATTTGTTATCTGAAAATAATGACTTAATGTTTTAGAAAACAACTTAGTATCTCAAAATAATGACTAAATATTTCAAAATGATGGTCAAGTATCTCAAAATAACAACTTAGTATCTCAAAATAATGACTCAGTATCTCAAAATAAAGACTTAGTATCTCAAAATAATGACATAGTATCTCAAAATAACCACTCAGTATCTTACAAAAACGACTTAGTATTTCAAAATTACAACTTAGTATTTAAAAATAGGGCGGCACGGTGGTTTAATGGTTAGCACGTTCGCCTATCAGCACTAGAGATTCCCGGTTCGAATCCCCATCTGGGTGGAGTTTCCATGTTCTCCCCGTGTCCGCGTGGGTTTCCTCCGGGTTCTCCGGTTTGTGTGAATGAGTGTGTGCCCAGCGATCGACTGGCGCCCTGCCCTTGGTGTATCTGCCCAGCGCCTGAAACGTTCTCCCCAGGATGGGCATGGGGAACTCTCCTGCGACCCTAATATAGGATAAAGCGGAAGATAATGGATGGATGGACTTAGTATCTCAATACTAAGATAGAAATTTACTAAATAATGACCAAAAAAACGTGCTGGTTTACTGTTTTATTTTAGTAGCGGTAATGAGCTCTGCTATTAAAGCAGATCGTTTAGCCCCAGCATTGCACCTGAAATACGTTTTTTTTAATAGATAGACATTTTGGGTCCTTTATTTCAGTAACTTTACTGTTTCCTTCAAACAGTTGCTTTTTCGCGCGAGCTCTTATTTTCCGGCGTGCCTTTTCTTTTACCCATAATCCCATGCTGTCTCGTGTGGCGCCATCTTTGTAACCCCGTGGTGAAGCGCGGAGCTGTGGAACAGTTTATTTGGAATTCTTTTGCTCAGCAGTTAATGTTTTAGCGCGTAAGTAGAAATATGACCAGCAAATGTTTATACTCGCCATCTGTTATACATACGCTATCAAAAAATCAGCCGTTTTTGAGTTATTTGGACCGTAATGAGGTGAAGTGCAGAAAACGGGTGGAAAACAATCAACGGAGACGCGGAGCTCGTTACAGTCAGCTCTGTTTAAATCTCTGTTAACGTCGTTCAGTCAGCAGCGACAGGAATACCTGAACCTGAAGTCACTCGTGCTGTGAATAACGTTCTGCTGGTTATTATCTGCCTCTTAGTTTTCTAAAGAAACCGGAGTTAACGCTGCTGTCTGTTTGAATGGGTTTGTGGGCTAACGAACAGCGCCGAACAATCACAGTGTTCCGTACACTTCCGTTTGTGTTTTATTGTGCAAAATATTTATTGTAATAAGTTTAGTTAAATATTATTTCAATATACTATTACTATATTAGTTAACTAATATTAATTAGTTAAAATTAGTACAATGGCGTCGTTTGATTTGGCCTCTTGTGAAATTGCGTTAAAAGTTCAAAGTAATCTTTAGCGAGTTGACGCTTTGAGCAGGAACTTCAGCTGATTGACATTTATCACGATCACATATGATCTCAAAATAAGTATCTCAATGTAATGAGAGCATTTTGCACCCTCATGTATTAAAGCCTGCTGCAGTAGGGAAATAGATAGATAGATGGATGGAAAGAAAGAAAGAATGCTTTATTCATCCCGAAGGATATTTAGCAGCCAGTAACAGTAAAGTAAAAAAAATAGAGGGAAATAAAAAAAATAATAATAATAAATAAATAAATATATATTTATATGTGTGTGTGTATGTATGTATTTACAATTTACCATTATAAGGTGTCAAGTGTGTAGTAGTATCAAAAACTAGAAATGAAAATAAAGTGTCCAGTATGGATGGAGACCAAGTAATCATGTGCAAAATACAATATACAGTTTTTAAATGTCCTGTTTGATTTGTTCTTCTGGCCTAATGGCCCTCGGAACAAAAGATCGGCTTAGTCTTTCTGTGGAGCAGAAATCAATTTGTGGATGAGCTACAATTTCTCAAAAGGAAGAGTGTGTGGCTTACGTCATAGTGTACTGCCCTAAAAAGAAACTGTCATCATTTTAGGGAGATCAAAGTTTATTTCATATACTGAGTGTGTCCTGTGTTTTAGGAGAATGGGGGTGAAGGTGCTGCGACCCCGTTGCTTTTTTGACATCGGTATCGGCTCCACACTCAGTAAGTGTCACTGTGAGGTTAACTTTGCCTAATTTCCCCTTTAGCTCAGGCTGATTTTTTTTTTTCTCCTGTCCTCAGTTGGACGTGTGGTGTTTGAGCTGTACTCGGATGTGTGCCCAAAAACCTGTGAGAATTTCCGTTGTCTGTGCACAGGTCAGTACCTCTCCATTATGACTTATAATCTTTTAAAATAAATTTGATATGAATTAATGTTTCATTTGTTGTTTGGTAGGTGAGCGGGGGATTGGTAAAGTCACCCAGAAGCCTTTGCATTATAAGGGCTGTGTAATCCACAGAATAGTGAAAGACTTTATGATTCAGGGTGGAGACTTCAGTGAAGGTACAACAGGATTTAAAAAAACAAAATCTAAAATTCTGTTTTTCATATGGGTTTTTCCTTTATATCTAATAATTTGTGATTTATTTTAGGGACAGGCAGAGGTGGTGAATCCATATACGGAGGCTACTTTGAAGGTACCAGTTTATCCATTTATTTTTGTTTGTTTTACCCCTAACTGGAGGTAGTTCGGTATTTTTCTTTTTAATTGTTTCATAATTTTTACTATTTTATTGGAGTGTCTATGTATATATGTTGACATTAATTTTCAATAACAAAATAATTACATTTTCATATTTTTTGGTGGTAGGACTGTTTCTGTAATTAAAATAGCATGGATTAAATGTAAAAAAACAATTATGTTTTTAATGGTAATTGTTATGGTTTTGGGAAAATCTTGAAGAAAATTGTTATTTATTGTCTCCTGTTTAGATGAAAGCTTCTCAATGAAACATGACCAGGAGTTCCTGCTGTCGATGGCAAACAGAGGAAAAGATACTAACGGTTCACAGTTCTTCATGTGAGTGGGAGAAGCAGTGTGCCACGGTTTACCAAATCCCTTCCACATCTCCTGCTGTCCATCCAGTGTGGGACGTCCTGTGTCAGGAAGCCACTAGCTGAACAGTTTCATCGTGACTTGTCATTGCTGATGCGCTGAATGAACTGGAGATGTGCATTAATCGCTGTTTTTGTGTTTATTAGATTTATATTTACATTCTGCCTCACTGTTTTGTGTCCCTGACCATAGAACTACAAAACCAGCTCCTCATCTGGACGGGTAAGTGTGTGTTTTTTTTAATTGCACTTGTTACAAATAGTTTTTGATTTAATTCAGTCCCAGTCCTCAGTTTCAAATATAACAATTTTCTTTTGGAGTAATCACAGCACCTCCAGTTATAATACCTTCAGCACATAAAAACATTTTACAGCAAGTTTAAGTGATTATTAAAGGAACCTGTTTATGCTGTTGTGCTGGGGCTGCTGGTTTCCCTGACAAATGTTTGTTTTTCTTCTGTACAGACATCATGTGGTGTTTGGTCAGGTGATCTCAGGCCAGGACGTGATCCAGACCATCGAGAGTCAGAAGACGGATGCTAGCAGCAAACCGGTTACGGAAGTCAAGATCCTGAACTGTGGCGAGCTCATCCCAAAATCCAAAGGTGCTTGGGTCCTCCTGCAGAGTCGGAGTGACCTTTTACTTTCTCTGTATTACTGTGCTCAGGACCTGATCCGCTTTAGAATGAATTAAAAAATGACTTTTGTTAATTCATTATCTTCCTCCTAATCCTCTGTTAGAGTGTTGGAAGTTTCCCCAAGCCCAACCAGGAATTATTATTTTGACACTGGCCAGATACACCCAGGACAGGGTGCCAATCTATTGCTGGGCACACACTCACTTACACACACACACACACACAAAAGCACCTCATAGTGCAACGTTTTGAACTGTCAGAGGAAACCCTCAGGGAGAACATCGAAACTTCCACCTAGACTGGATTTTGAACCTGCACCTTCGGGGATGAGAGGCAAACTAAGCCACTGTACCACCCTTGTGAAATTCAGATAAATTTTAAACAATCAATTTATGTGGTTCTAATTAGAATATGGTGTTTAACAATAAAACCATGTCATGGAGGGGTGCTGCCGGGACCTTGGTTTACACATCCTGTACATTATGTTGCAGCACATACCTGTTCGGGGTGAGGTTGTGTCATCAGTTAAAGTAATGTGGCATTTGAATTTCACAACTATTACTTAAATATTAAAAATGTTGGTTTAATGGTGTCTTTACTGGTGTCTACAGCATCGGTAGTAATGTGGACCTGAGCGCTGCCTGGTTATTTCCCCTCCCATGTTTATTTATTTATCAATGGCACAAAATTACAACATAATTTTTCTAGGGGTTAAGATGCTTATGTATTAATTATATTGCTTAATGAAATCTGACATCGCATAATGACCTGCAATTGTAATTGGCTTGATATTCTACATGTTTTAATAGAAGATGTGTATGAATTTCTACTCTGTTTTGGATTTTGCTAGCGAAAAAAGAGAAGAAGAAGAAAAAGCAGCGAGAGTCATCCAGCGAAGGCAGCGAGGACTCATCTGAGTCGTCCAATTCATCCTCTGAATCTGAAGACTCTGCCAAGGAGGAGAAGAAGCACAAGAAGAAGCACAAAAAGGAGCAGAAGAAGAAAAAAAAGGAGCAGAAACACAAGAAGAAAAAGAAGGGGTGCGTGGATTTAGGATTTCTTAATTAACACTTAGTCTTTTCTGATTATAAGTTTTACTGAGAGCAGGAACAGATGTCTTAATCTGTAATGTGGACGCTTGGAAGCATTGCATTTATTTATCTACACATTAACTCTCCGAAACTATGAATGGTTCAAACCTTAGAAGGAAAGTGAGAGAGGATGTATGAACACAGGTGTGCTGATGTCACATTTAATCTGTTATTCAGCTTTTAAAGATATGTAGTAACAATTAGCTAAATACATGTTTACATAAAACCTACATAATGCTGGTTTGATTTTATTAGATCTGATGATGAGCCTGTGGAAGAGGTTCAGGAGCCCGTCTCATCTGTCCGCCCAGAGGAAGTCCCTCCAATTCCAGAGAATCGTTTCCTGATGAGAAGAAGCCCCCAGCCTCCACCCAAAGAGGAGCAGGAGAAGGAGAAACACAAGGAAAATTCTGGAAAAGAAAAGCAAAAGGAGCGTGAGCGTGAGCGGGACCGGGAGAGGGACAGGGACCGGGAGAGAGAAAGAGAGAGGTAAGTACTGGACTTCTAAGCTTCAGTATTTATAACATGTTTTGTATGCAAACTGGTTGTGTTGTGTATAATAGAAATAAATGATATGTACTAATTAAAATGCGTAGTGTGTTGACTGTGTGATGTCACTGTGTTTTAGAGGCATGCCCAACTCCAGACCAAACCGACCACGCCTGGTGATGACCAGGTCCGGGCGCAGAATTAAAGGCAGAGGACCAAGGGTAAGGCGTGAGTGTGTGTTTATCAGGCAGCATGACGGTGTCAGTTGTCATCTGTTTTTTATTTATATTGAAGGATGGGAAGAAAATCTAAACCATGTAGTATAAGGCTCCTATTGGCATGCTATTGAATTAAGACAAATGCCCCAAACAACAAATGAGAGAATAAAATAATAATGTCTGATTTATAATACAATTACCTATAATCTCCACAAGATGGCACCAAAGAATTGTGTGAAATTTTCTTGTGACTAATTTATTTAAATAATTATTCATTCATTCATTATCTTCCGCTTTATCCTATATTAGGGGCGCTGGGCAGATACACCCAGGACAGGACGCCAATCCATCGCTTGGCACACACTCACTCACATACACACTCTATATGGGGGAATTTGGAGAATTCAATTGACCTTGATCCATGTTTTTGGACTGTGGGAGGAACCCGGAGGAAACCCACGCGGACACGGGGAGAACATGGAAACTCCACCCAGATGGGGATTCGAACCGGGAATCCCTAGTGCTGAGAGGCGAACGTGCTAACCACTAAGCCACTGTGCTGCCCTTATTTAAAAAATTAAATGCTGAAATTTATAAGTCACATTATTAACTTGCGTTAAGATACACTTCTACACCAATAATCCAAAATTATAACTATAAACCATTTTAATGTGCTAATAACAGATCATTGGTTAGAAAGGACCTGACCCTCTGTATAGTGTTACTGCAGTAGAAACATGATATCTATATACACAGAGATATTGAAACATTTAAATGTTTCAGGTTAAAGTCTAAATGTATATAATAATGTCCTTTGCATTTTACTTATTTGATTTAATTATTTATAAACCTTATGTAGTATCTGTAATTTTACACCCAAAACATTTTAAACAAATCAACATAAATGTGGAGTACATTACATGACGCACAGTACTTTAGTTTTGTTCTTGATTTAATCCTGTTTGACTTGACTGTAAAGAAAAGTTGCTGCATCAAATATTTTTTTTTGACTAAACCTTTCTACCTTTTTGCACTTAGCGCTATCGGACACCGTCTCGCTCTCGTTCTCGCTCATGGGACAGATTTCGCCGCAGTGAGACTCCTCCACACTGGAGACTTGAAATGCAGAGGACACAGAAAGCTAAACCCAGCTCACAGGCCGTGCAGGATCGCTGGATCAAAGGAGACAAGTAAGCCGCCACAGCAATATGGTGGGGGGAGGACTGTGTGACTATGAGGTCCACAGTTGCAATTTGATGATTAATTTCAATAATAATAATCTGTTCTAATCCACAGAGGAGACATGTGTGAGAAAACTGATGCACCAGAGCAGCCAGAGAAGGAAACTATGCATGCTGACCCAGAGCGAGGCAGGAGGGACTCTCAGCAAGACAAGAGAGACCCCAAGTTGAGCCCATCCCATAGCCCAGCCAAGGGGCATCACCGAGGGAGTGCTAAAAATCGCTCCAGGAGCCGGGAGAAGAAAGACAGGAGAAAGGCAGATGGTGAAACGGAGAAACGAAAGGGTCGTAGTCGCAGCAAAAGTAAAGAGAGGAAGGATCACAGACGGAGCAGAGGGGAGGAGAGAAAGGGACGCTCGAGCAGCAAGGACAAAAAGGATGAAGAAGAGAGCAAAAGCAAGGAGAGAGCAAAGCGGTCAGACGAAAAACACAATGATGCAAAACAGGCAAAGGATGGTGAAACTCGGGGCGAACACTCAAAGGACGGCGAGACCCGAGGCCAGCAGTCGAAGGATGATGAGACCCGACGGGAGCGCACGAAGGAAGGTCCTGAGCGTCACAGACAATCAAAAGACACAGAGAAACAAGCTGATGGTGTAAAGGATGAAGAGTTGCATCCCAATCGATCAAAGAGCAGAGATCGATACACCAAACAACGTTCTAGATCCAGATCAGGGGGGCGTGTCCAGAAAGAAAGGTCACGTGAAAGGGGGAGCAGAAGGAGCGGCAGTCGGGACAGAAAGTCACGGCAAACGAAAAGTCAGGAGCGAGAGAAAGGTGGAGCACGAGGAAAGAGGAGAAGCAGTGAGAGGAAAGAGAGCCGGGGGAGGAGGGACCGGCGCTCTAAAGAACGGTCCGAGCACAAATGCCGGAGCCGGGACAGGGTCACCAGGCGACAACGCAGTAATAGCAGCAGCAGCAGCGACTCCGCCAGCGATGCAGATGAGCGCAAAAAACGAAAGAACGACAGCCCTATATCCAAAGAGCGAGCCAGGAAGAGGAGAGACTCAAGCGACAGTGACTGATCTTTACACACGGCATCACCTGAGACCCCATTCACACCTCCATCGGTCCTGACGGTCCTCATCCATCGTGGGGGGGGGGGGGGGGGGGGGGGGGGGGGGGGGGGGGGGGGGGGGGGGGGGGGGGGGGGGGGGGGGGGGGGGGGGGGGGGGGGGGGGGGGGGGGGGGGGGGGGACCGAATTGCGTGTGTTCTGTATTTGAGTCAGGATTCAACTTTCTAAAAAATATTTAGTTTGTTTTTGATTCCGAACAGTAAAACGTTTTCAAATTTGCAGATGCACACAATAATTTATTAATGACTGAGTCTTAAAATCAGTACTGTTCTTTTATGCACATGTACTGAAATTCAAACATTTGAACCCCTTCAGATTAAGATCAGTATTGCTGAGCTTTGAGCCCCATGGTAGTGAGCTTTAAACCCCTCCTGTGCTTCACCAGTGGAATTACGTTAGGTAACAGTATTAAATATCTGATCTCTTTAAGCTTTGTAAGTTGATTGTTAGTGGAACGTCTGGATGTGATCATGTCTATTGTTGGATTATTAGCAGCTAAGATCTGTGCATGTGGCATTGACACGGTCATGCTTAAGCAGTGTGAAAGGTCTTCAGTGATCAGACATAAATCAGACATAAATCACATCCTGACTTTTTTTATCATTATTTTTTTTTACCTGAGCACCAGGCTTGTTTATAATCATTAATTCAAAACATTAAAACTGAAGTAACTGGATTTGTAACATGCACTGACTGGAGGAGCTGATCGGGTTTTCAGTGCAGGGTACATTACACTGTTTTTATTGATTAGCTTTAGTTTGAGGCGAAACAGATTTAAATCTTCTCTTTTACGGTTTTATTTTGCGTCATGTTTTAAGCCGGAGCTCTGTTGTTGGAGGTTCGTCTGCTGCGTCACAGTGTTTAGTGGATTATTATTTAGATACTCGTTGCTAGTGTTTTATTTTTCTGTCTAATCTCTATGTATTCGCAAAAAAAACTTGGTCATCAAGTACGACAGTACAGTTGATTTAATGCTGTGATTTTGGAGCAGTGGTGGATGATTCTAATGCAGTGACCCCCACAGTGAGACATTTAAGTGAGTGAGCTGTAGCTGTAAACACATGTAAACATCACACCTGCACACACATCTGTATCAGCAGTAGGTGTTTTGTCAGTTTAAATCAATCAGCTACAATTAGCACCTAGATCAAAGTACCCCTCCTCCATACACACGCTCATGTATGCAGTCCAATTCATCATCTTGTTTATGCTCTTTTGTCTGTTGTAAACAGGTTTTGACTGGTGTGTTCATTTTAGCATGCTGCCTCAGCATGGAGAGCCATCAACTGATAAGAATAAAAAAAAACTAAATGCTGGGACAGTAGAGGTTTGTGTACCTGCAGTCTGTAGCTGAATGCATCATTCGTTAGTAGAATTGTTCTACTGATTTTTCTAAACCATGCACAGTGGTCCTGCTGGTATGTTAGATGGTTAGTGACCTGTTGTCACACAACTCGCAGGTACCACTAAATCCCCTTAAAATACTGCAGCTTTACAGTGGCTGGGCAACAACAGCCATGTATGTGAAAACGATTCGGTATTAATGAAAGGAAATTAAGCGTTTTATTGTTTTATTTTACTTTAAATTTATTGTGAATGTTTGGTGGGAAAAATCTGTACAAGGGATGGATATATTTTATTTTTCACTTGGCCTTGAGCGCCAATTTGGTTGATTAGGTTGTTGGTGAGGTTTGGTTTTCTGTGTTTCTTTCTATTTGATTTCTTGCAGTCGTTCCTCTTGCATGTATGTTTCCCGTGTAGCTTTTGTTTTCTGTAAGTCGGGTTGATCTCTTAGTCCTCTGCTCTGTACCCGACTGTGCTGTAGTCTTCACAGGGGAAACAATGCAGTCTGTATTTTGGGATTTTATATGGGTTTTATGTTTGTAATGTCAAACTTCATCTGTTCAAACAATAAAGTGGATTTTGAACTCCTGTCTCTGCTGAGCTGTGGCTCTGAAACTGTTTTGTTACATCATCACCAGTAGGTCTGAGTAATAGGATAAGATAGAACTTTATTGATCCCTTCAGGAGGGTTCCCTTAAGGAAATTAGGAAGGGAATCCTTACTTAATGTCAGAGTTAAAGCGTAAAGTAAAGAAGAGGTCGAAAGGACTGGACCGAGTCTGATGGCAGGATGATGTCTTATTGTAGCTGTGTCCTGATCTCGGTTCTTTTCAACTAAATGAGATTTCCATTTATTTAAAAAAAAAAAAAAAAAACTACTCCATTATCTTTAATTTTACTGATCTGAAGTATTAAATCAGTTTTCTTAATAATTATGGTTAATTATCCAAACAATCTAATACTGTTTTTGGATAAACAGGAGCTGAAACCTTTTAGTTTTTATGATTTCGTCCTTTTACTGGAAAGGAAACGAATGTCTAAATACAGTTAGTGGAATATCATAAGAATGGGAGACCATGAGTGGCCATCCTTTGACAATATTTTACATTTGCTTAGATCACGTACTGCATTAAAGGTTTTACAGCGTTTGATCAGAGGAACAGACTTTAAGTCACAGATGGTTGCAGGTCCTTGGTTTTTACTTGTTTATATTTTGTGAACAATAAGCTCCAGAAGTCAGTGTTTAGGGTGCAAGTTGATGATGAAAGCTAAGTGCGATGTCCCCTTAATGAACCAGTAGCAGGACCTGCATCTGTTCACGATGAAGCAATGGTGGTCTATAATATGGGTTTAAGAATAACTTTCCAGCTCTATTGTGTGGAGTAAGGATTTTTTTGGATCTGGTGTGTTTGTATGCAGTGATTCTGATGTTCTAATAATGATCCATCCATTATCTTCCGCTTTATTCTATATTAGGGTCGCAGGGGGTTCCCTATGCTCATCCAGGGGAGAACGTTTCAGGCACTGGGCAGATACACCCACAGGACAAGGCGCCAAGCCATCGCTGGGCACACTCACACATACACACTCTATATGGAAATTCGGAGAACTGAATTGACTTGATCCATGTTTTTGGACTGTGGGAGGAAACTGGAGAACCCGGAGGAAACCCACGCGGACACAGGGAGAACATGAAAACTCCAGCCAGATGGGGCATTGAACCAGGAATCCCTAGTGCTGAGAGGAGAACATGCTAACCACTAAGCCACCTTGCCACCCCTAATAATGTTCCAACATCAAAATAAATGAAATAAGTAACGTGGGGAAGTTTTCTTTCTAAGGTAAGAAACAGACATATTGTTCCTACAACAGCTCTAATAATTCAACTACTACCAAGTGCACTAAAAGGTCATTCTGAATTAAGTTATTTAAAGACTTTGTTTATTTTATTAACCTAAAGTAAAAGAACCAATAAATGAAAATGTTATTAACTATACAGTAAGGTGCGTAAAGATACATTTTATAATCAAAACTTTACAACGTTTGAAATAGTTATTTCATTTTATGAGTGACGTCCCAAGTATCCAATAAGTGTTTTCTTGGGTCATTCGACAGCCAATCACGATTGAGATATGTAAGGCAGAGCCGTGTTTCAAACCGCATAGTATCATACTAAATAAGGTCTCAGATTTTCTATTGTCGTAATGTACAGAGCGAACTACACTTGCACCCTTTCTAGAAAAACATGCATTTTGAAAACGGACCGTACAACCCGGCTAATTTAGCGGCTAACTTGTTACAGACGCTTAAGATTGATCTAAATTGGTAAGGTTTATTACTGAATCATACATTTAGAGAATTTATTTGTATAGCTGTCTCTTATGTGTAGTTTATATTGGTTTTTTTTTATTCTGTGAGGTTTTATGTAACAGCTAATGTGCAGATGTGTTGCAGTCTACACTGAAATACTGCCCTAGATTTAAAAATTATACTATCCCAAAACTTTAATCAACACAATTAATTACACAGAATAAATGGTCCACCGCTTTAAACTGTAGGTTTCCTTACATTAGAACATCATGAACACTGAAATTTAAAACGATGTTTCTATTTTTTTTTTTTGTATCAGGATATGATAATTAATAATATTACATGATCAAGGACTTTAATAACTGATCATATGTGAGTCTGAGCTCTATAAAAGGAAATCACCTCTAAATGACCAATCATTCATTCATTCATTCATCCATTATCTTCCGCTTTATCCTCTATTAGGGGTTCCCTATGCCCATCCAGGTGAAAACGTCTCGGGCGCTGGGCAGATACACCCAGGACAGGGCGCCAATCCATCGCTGGGCACACAGTCACTCACACAGACACGCACGCATACACACTCTATATGGGGCAATTTGGAGAACTCACTTGACTTGATCCATATTTTTGGACTGTGGGAGGAAACGAAAACCCGGAGGAAACCCACGCAGACACGGGGAAAACATAGAAACTCCACCCAGATGGGGATTTGAACCGGGAATGCCTAGCTAAGGAGAACATGCTAACCACTAAGCCACCGTGCCGGCATGACCAATCAGAATTTAGTATTTTAAAGTGGAATCAATAATATTCACTGATCTAATCCAGTACATTTGGTAATGTCTCCTCCACTTCAGCAGTTCTGCCCTAATTTCTCAGGGATCTGTGGTACGTCCAGACTGAGATGAAGAAGAAAGTCTTGGTGGCGTTTGACTTTGATCACACGTTGGTGGATGAGAACAGTGACACATGGGTGGTGCGCTGTGCCCCCGAGCAGAACTTACCCACCTGGTTACAGGACTCATACCAGAGGGGCCGCTGGACTGAGTACATGGGGCGAGTGTTGACGTACATCGGGGATCAATCGGTGGGTCTGGACACCATGCGAGCCGTCATGCAAACCCTCCCCTTCACAGACGGAATGATTGAGCTGCTGACCTTCATCTCGGAGAACAAGGCCGATGTCGACTGTATTGTGATCTCTGATTCTAACACTCTCTTCATAGACTGGATTCTTGAAGCGTCCGGGGTGAAGGGTGCCGTGGACCATGTGTTCACCAACCCTGCACAGGTCGACCACCGAGGCTACGTTGAGGTCCGCTGCTTCCATAAACACTCCTGCCCCCACTGTCCGATCAACCTGTGCAAGCAGGAGGTGCTGCGAGAGTTTGTGGAAAACCAGGTCGAGGCTGGTGTTACTTACAGGCACGTGTGTTACATAGGGGACGGGAGCAACGACCTCTGTCCAGTCAGGGCTTTAAATGAGGGGGACGTGGCCATGCCCCGAAAAGGCTACAGTCTCGAAAAACTGCTGATTAAAAGCCAATGTGAAAGAACCGGCCCAAGAGCACGTGTTCTACCCTGGAGCACTGGGACTGAGATCCTTCCACATCTGAACCACCTCATACAGTAACATACGGACACCCGGTTCAGAACCTTGCTGTTCCATCGTCCTCATGATGTGACGTGCCGTTTGTTTAATCCTGAAGAAACGCCAGTGATTGGCACATAGTCATGAACTCATAAATGCCTTTAGTATGAATGAATGAGTAAATTAGCATTCAGTGTCAGTGTCTGACCTTAAAACCGCAGTATATTTATTTTCTGCTCTCTTTCTTTCTATTGTGTATTCATGCAGAAAACTATTTAAACACAGATCTGTCTGACTTCAACTAGACCTGAGCCAGGATTAATTAAACCCAATTAAACTGAGAACTGATTTATTAAGGTTGCTGTTTAATATAACATTAGCATACTGCATGTCCAAAATCACGTGGAACACACTAGAACATTGTTAAAAAGCTTAAATCAAGGTTGACCCCAAACCCCAGAGAAAATGACCACTAATGACACACTAAAAATCCTGAACATTCAGTCATGTATTAGTTTGAGTTTAATATAAAAATGTGTTGATTGGATCAGAATGTAGATGATGTAAGTGAATCTCTGGTTCAGATCATTTACATTTAATCATTTAGCAGACGTTTTTATCCAAAGCGACTTACAAATGAGAACACCACAAATCAGTAGTTAAACTAGATCATTCACTGCTATAAGAACCAGTGAGGAGTAAAGTGAAGTTCAGATCTCAGAAGGCAATTTTGTTATTACAGATTATTCTGTTTTTTTCATCAATCAAATATTTGGATCTACACATTTTTATCTATTTATTTAATGTAATATGTTTTTGCCTGTTACATTCAGTTAACCTCATGAAGAACTAAAGGTTTTGATGTGTAAAATATACATAATAATAACACAAATCATGTATCCCTTCTTGCCATCATTAATATGGATCTTTACGTTGAATAATTAAAAAACCTGCTGAAGCACCAGGAAAATTATGAAGTAAACACAGTGGATTAAATCCACTGGATCTGTGTGACATCATTCATTTGGATCCATATATAAGATCTCGAAGCACAAATTCACACAGTCACATTCTGTCCATGTGGTGTACACTAAAAATGTTGAACATTGAAAACACTAGAACACAAGGCAATTTAAATAAAAAAAAATTAAAATTTTATTTAAATTGCCTTATGTTCTAGTGTTTTCAATGTTCAACATTTTTAGTGTACCCCCATGCCCATTTTTAGTGTAACCCCCATGCCCATCTAGGGGAGAAAGTTTTGGGCGCTTGGCAGATACACCTAGGACAGGGCACCAATCCATCGCTGGGCAAACACTCACTCACACATACACACTCTATATGGGGCAATTTGGAGAACTCAATTGACTTAATTCATGTTTTTGGACTGTGGGAGGAAACCGGAGAACCCAGAGGAAACCCACGTGGACACGGGGAGAACATTAGAACTCCACCCAGATTGGGATTCGAACCGGGAATCCCTAGTGCTGAGAGGAGAACATGCTAACCACTAAGCCACCATGCCGCCCTTGTATAATTCAACATTTTAAAATGTATTGGTTTAACTTAATTTTTGGCTGATTTGAGTGGATATGCAAAATAAGGGGCAAAATAGCCCGCAACATAAATGTTTTTGTCTCAACACAATACAAAGGTTTAAGACGTTACTCACGTCGAAAACTCAATGTCCCATAATTCTCTGGTCCCGCCATCACGTTGTCGCGCATGCGCTGATGAAAAAAGCTCCTCTCGAAACGTGAACGTTTGAGAAGCAGAGCCGCAGTTTCCAACAGCACGAATAGACTTTAAAAGGTAAAACTAACAGTATCGTTTTAATATATACCGGTTATATTTTTATCTTTTATGTTAAAATAAGTAATGTGGTAATGGCGGAAGTTGTTTCAACAAAACCGCATACATTTGTACACATGTGGCTTGTGGTACATGGATCCCGGTATATAATACACTTTTTATGTATCATACATTTTTATTTATAACATACTTCTGTTAAACGCAGTGTAAATGAACATGTTCAACTACAATGGTTACAGTTCTGTTTTATTGCGTGAGTATTTAATATAAAATAAACGAAATCCACACATTAATCTATAAGATGCATGAAAACGCCACATGCTCTTTTCGTCACTAAATTAAATTAAATTTACATGATAAAACGATAAATAACTATTGAATCCTCCAGCTCATAGTTCTGTTTCTTAATGAATGAGTTAAATCCAGATCTCGCCCGTGTGCTTCAGTCTCGCGAGATGTCCGAGCGTGCGCTTAGGTAGGGGCGCAGTGCACGTGTGTTGGTCATGTTGTTGTTGTTGCACTTCTTTCTTTAATACTGCTTTTTAAATTCGGAGTAAACATTTACACAAAGAAACCTAGATGTATATTCACACTTTTAAAGGGAAACATTTCAATTGAAAGTTATTTCTTTAGCGTGTAACCTAAAACGCACGTGACGGTTTTCCTGAACGAGACGTCATCGGCGTCGGTTCGCTAAATTCTAATTCCTGCCTTGTTTCACGTACATGTGTGGAACCTCATCATACAAAAGTTTTAATGTTCTTCATTCTTATCCATCCATTATCTTCCGCTTTATCCTCATCCCCATCCAGGGGAGAACGTTTCAGGGGCTGGGCAGATACACCCTGGACAGGACGCCAATCTATCGCTGGGCAATTTGGAGAATTTAATTGGCTTGATCCATGTTTTTGGACTGTGGGAGGAAACCGGAGAACCCGGAGGAAACCCACGCGGACATGGGGAGAACATGGAAACTCCACCCAGATTGGGATTCGAACCAGGAATCTCTAGCGCTGAAAGGCGAACTCGCTAACCACTAAGCCACCGTGGTTATTCCCATCATTATTATATATATATATATAATAGTGTATTGCTTGGAAGCTGCATTGTCAGCTATATTAACACTGGATCAGGTGTGCCCACACTTTTTTCTGACCTGACTTTTTTCAGTAGACAGGTCATCGCGATCTACCTGCTAGGACTACAGGTTTATATTATATATTTAATGTTGAATTTTTTTTTACACACATCATGTTAATTATTGTGGAATCAGCATAGAAAAGCTGCGGCTTCGGTTTGCCGTTTTCATAAAAATCCCTCTTCTGTTAAGCATTCTCCTGCAAATGGCATAAAGAGAACTTGGTTTTATTACAGCCTTTGGATCAAGGACATGACACATGTTTTCCCTAAATGGCACCCCCTTCCCTACCCGAAGGAGCAAACACACACAGCATACAGAACAAATGTGCAACAATCTCTGTGACCTGCATTCCCCCAAACAGAACATGAACAGTAATAAAAGCATGAAACATACAACACATAAAACCTGGCTGCAAAGCATACTGGGAAGTGGTGGTAATAATAATAATAATAATTTGTCTAGTTATGGTATCAGTAGGCCAGTCAATTTACTTTTAAATGAGGCATTGGGGCGTGGCCACGCACAGGTTTTGGAAATAGACAGGGAATAGCAGAGGTCGCTTTCTCGGATATGGAGATCATATGATTGCTTCCGAATCTATGCATAAAGGGGCTGATAAGCATAGTTAAAGGTTTTTTCTGCAGTTAACATGTGGAGTGATCCATGGCGATCTAGTAACATGCACTGTGCGATCGACGTATTGGGCACGTTTGCACCTGACCATTTCACAAGACAGTTCAGACTTCCATCTTCATATGTATTCAATTCAACTAATGGTGGTGTTTTGTTTCAGATGTCTGAAGAACAGGAGATGTCTCCTCTGGAAAAGAAGGTGGCAGAGCAGATTGAGGTGTGAGCTGTGTTGAGTTGCATTGATTTGCCAAATTTTTATTATAAATGCAAGTGCTAAACTCTGTGTCTGCCCCTCCTTTCCCTCTCTGGTTGTCTTCCACTCTCTCTGTTGCAGTATTATTTTGGAGACCACAATCTTCCTCGTGACCGTTTTTTGAAGGAGCAGATTCAGCTGGATGATGGCTGGGTGACACTGGAGACCATGCTCAAGTTTAACAGGTGTGTATTGACGTACAGACATGGGTTGGACAGTGGGTCACTGCGTCCTTCTCACAGCATGAAGGTCCTGGCTTTGATTTCCTTTAGGGTGAACAAAAGTTCTTTCGGAGTGGTGTTTGCATGTTCTCCCCGTGCCTGAGAGGGTTTGCTCTGGGGAGTCTGAACATGATGACTCTCAATGAAAAATGTTGTTTGGAGAAATGGCTTAACATTTAAATATACAAAATCCTGTTTATTCTTTTGATTAAACTAAAAACATTTATTTAAATTGAATCTAATAAATTAATAGTATAACTTATTATTGAACATACTGTAAGGAGGAATTTTATTTTGAAGTCAGTAATGCTTTTTACTTAAAATTCTTTATTTCACATCGACACTAAATTTCAGTAAAGTCCTGTTCAGGTTGAGTTCTTAGTTCTACTACAATACATATATGTTTAAGCTAAACTAGATGTCCTACACACATGCAATCACGCACATGCACACTCCTTTGTTTCTAATATGAGACTGATTCTGTTTTTTCTCCAGGCTAAAGACTCTGACCTCAGACGCTGCTGTAATTGTGAAATCTCTCAAAAAATCCAAAACCGGGCTGCTGGAGATCAGTGAGGATCAGACTAAGATCCGACGCTGCCCGAGCAAACCGTTACCCGAGTTCAATGACGAGTACAAAGATGCTCTCAAACACAAATCTGTTTACCTGGTAAGTAGCAAACTCGAGTGACCGCTGCACTTTGTTAATAATGTTGTGGTTTACTGTAGAGTGTGCTGACTGTGTATGTGATTACAGAAAGGTTTTCCTCTGGACACGACGCTGGATGATATAAAGGACTGGGTTTCTGATAAAAGTGTGGTGGAGAACATTTATATGAGGAAAGGTCCACAGAAAACCTTCAAGGTAAGTCTCAGTTTAGGGTTTTCTCCTTGATGGAGATTTGGAACATCAGGCTCTGAGTGGAGTGACAGTTGTGTTCATGTTCTGCAGGGTTCCATCTTTGCTGTGCTGGAATCAGAAGATGCAGTGAAGACTTTTGTTGCACGAGATGATGTGAAACAGTTTAAAGGAAATGATCTGATCGTCCTGTCCAAGTGTGTATCAATCATTGCTTACCTAGTTTACTTCACACTGTGTGTGGGGGGGTGGGGGGTGTATGTGTCTGTGTGTCGCAGGTTCTTTCTTTAATAGGTGTAAATTAATTTTGCTTTGTAGGTCAGCAATGAAGGAACTATGTTCATTTGGTCATTATGATAAACTGTGTGTGTTTGTGGGGGATGCCTGATATTATAGGGAGGATTATTTTGCCAAGAAAATGGAAGAGAGGAAGCAGGGACGGGCTCAAGCCAAGGCCAAAGCCAGGAGGTAAATAATTTTAATAGCTGCAAATGAGTTGGATGTAATATTTTTTAAGTAATTCGCAGATATTTGCAAACCAGACAATATCTACAATATCTAAGTGTTGAATTAAATATAAAATGAAAGTTTATGTAATCTATTAAATCTGTTAAAAATAAATTAGTTATTAAGTAGTGAACAGGTTCTGTTTATTAATATTATTAAAGGTAATGTATTTGAGAAGTTCCAGATGACACCTGTTTTATGTTAGTCAACTGCTTCTTCTGATGTCTTTATTCATGTGAATAATAAACTGAAATGTTTCAGTGAAAAAGAGGAGAAGCAAAAACAAGCTGAGGAGGAGGAGATGGTAATTCATGGTTTATGAGTTAATTCATCAAAGCTGGTATTAAAGGTGGTTCTGTGGTGATATTAAAGGTTGTATGTCGTATTTATAGAAATCTCTGGATGAGCAAAGAGGCTGTGTGCTAAAGTTCTCTGGGGAGCTGGAACAGGTTTCTCGAGAGGATTTTCATGACATTTTTGCCAAATATGCTGAGATCAAGTGGATTGACTTCACCAGAGGCGCTAAAGAGGTTCGAAAGCCCACCATCACCAGCAGCATCTATTCAATTCAATACAGGACCTTTCACTTTTCAGAGTGATAATTCTATATTCAAATGACTATTTAGCTGAAAATCTTTTTATAGTATGTCAACGCTGTCTCATAATTGTATTGAATTCCCAGGGTACCATCCTGTTCCGCTCTGATGCCAAGGTAGCACTGCAGAAAGCTCAGGAGGCAGCAGGTAACGTCAAGCTAAAGATTAAAGACAATGTGGTAGAGTGGGAGATTCTGGAGGGAGACGCTGAGCTGGAGACTCTGAAGAAGATCATCGAGAGCCAGCAGGAGTCGCTAAACAAACGGAGAGGAGGAAAAGGTTATTTTTTCCAAAATACACACCATAATCCCACAGACCCTCTCTGTCAGTCAATTAAAACCACATCTGGTTGAAAATCAGAAAACAACCAAATAGAACCAACAATTAGAGCTGCTTATGAAGGTGGCGGCAATGTGGCTGTCTGACTGCCATAAAACCTTAGTGAAGCTTTAAACTTCAAAAAAAAACTAAAACAAATTAATTAATAGCTATTATATTATAACCTGGGCGGCACGGTGGCTTAGTGGTTAGCATGTCCGCCTCTCAGCGCTAGGGATTCCCGGTTCGAATACCCATCTAGGTGGAGTTTCCATGTTCTCCCCATGTCTGCGTGGGTTTCCTCTGGGTTCTCCGGTGTTCTCTCACAGTCCAAAAACATGGATCAAGTCAATTGAGTTCTCCAAATTGCCCCATATAGAGTGTGTGTGTGTGTGTGAGTGTGTTCCCAGCGATAGATTGGTGTCCTGTTCTGGGTGTATCTACCCAGCGCCCGAAACATTCTCCTTTGGATGGGCATGGGGATTCTCTCTCTCTCTCTCTCTCTCTCTCTCTCTCCCCCCTCTAATATAGGACAAAGCAGAAGATAATGTTTGGATATTATAACCTGTTTTTAACAAATCTTTTGTGTAGTGAGTAAAAGATTTAAATTGTAAAAAATTAATTGGTGTGTTGGTGGAATCTAGGGGTTAAACCTGGTATGTCACCCTAAAGTTGTTCATTCTTTTGAGTTTTTTTTTTTTTTTTTTTGTCCAATAGCAGGAGGTCACAGGGGTCGGGGGCGAGGTCGCGGAGGACGTAAAGACAGAGGAGGACGAGACCGGACGCAGTTCCAGGGAAGAAAGACAAAATTTGACAGTGATGAGGAGGATGGTGGTGATGAAGGTAACATATCAGAATCATGAAAAGTCTGACTCTGTATTCAGAGATTTGTTAGTAAGTCATGTTTGTGATGTTTCAGAACCTGCAGCTCCAAAGAAACGAGCCCTCGAGTCCAACGGCGCTGACTCGGGCGCCCCGGCTTCCAAACAGCTCAAAGAGGAGAACAGTTCCTAAAAACTGTCTCACTGCACTGATCCATTCTCACTGTAAATATTTCCTCCTGGACAAGCAGATTATCCAGAATCCTCCTTTGTCCAGCACACTGAACCTACTTCCTTTTCCAGTTCCAAACTTCGCAAAACCCCTCCACAAACCTTGGACTGATGGTCCGAGGAGCTGCAGCAGCCAATCACATGAGGAACATCAGACACTGTGGTATAAAATAATGAGTTAAATTTGACCCTATAAACCTCGTTAATTATGATTCCAACAGTAATTCGTTTTATAATTGGCACTTCCTTAGTTTCTAGACTGACTCTTATGTTTAATGTTAATGCTGATGATTTATGACTTGACTGATCTTCATCTGTTTTTGTGTAGTCACACGGTAAACTTCTTTAAGTCTTTATATTTCAGTTTTTGTATGAACTCAGTTGTCGCTGTTTAACATCAAAAGAGAAATAACTGATACAAATGAGTAAAGTTACTGTATTGTAAATATAGAATGAGTTCGATGTTTTATAAGTGGAAGATTTTAATTTGGTAGGAGAGTTGGTTTAGATAATTAACTTCTTTATAATGATCCTAATTCATAATAAGATGTAAAGACGTCAGATCGTTGGCTGTGTGATTGAACGCTTGTTTTGTACTAAGCTGTACCCTGTGTGGATACTCGGTTACTGATTGGCTGCCGATTTGATCCAAGCTCCGCCTCTTCAGCAGGCCGCCGCGGCTTTTGGATGAAGGGGCGTGGCTGATCAATCAGCGCGCTTCTTCATCCTGTCAGTTTATTATACACGATCTTTATCTCTTTTATAATGTAACGATTAAAAAGGCTTTTGTTCTGGATTTTGGAGCTGAAATCAGACGAGTCCCAACCGGACTGCATTGTAGTTTGGTAGGTTCTCCCTCCACTTCGTTTTAGTTTTCAGTTGTAATCACGTGGTTCATTCTTTCTTATACAATCTTTGATCCCAGTGGAATACTTTTTTTTAAGGTCATCGTTTAGTTAAATGCTGTGACGTCACGTTCAGAAGTCTCCCGTTTCTTCAGACACTGAGGTGAATAATATGAGGATCTCTATTCTGCTTTAGATATCATGTAATCAGATCATTTTCTTTTTCGATTTAAATAAAGTATAAAAATATCTGGGTGTTTTTTTATTCACTGCAGGATTAAATAATCCTTATAGATATTGATGCAGTATATAAACATCTTCTTAGACTTACAATAGCCTTTGCGTTCACATAGGGTTTATGGCAGAAAAAAGGCCTTCCCTAAACTATTACCACGAAGTTGGATGTTTGATCTTGTCCCTTCTCGTGTAATGGATATAAATGAACCACCTGAACTGTAAGAGGTCTGTCCTGATACCTTTTGGTGTCGCAAGATGAGTGGAAGAGGCGAGTTACCCGTCAGGAGTTCGAAGGAAATCTGGTGGTAATGGACCATGACCACCAGTAGGTGGCAGTGCTGTTCTCTAGTAAAACATTGATCGTTATTATGCTCGTAATCATAGGTCGCTCTTGGATTCCATAATGCTTTCCACGTGTGTGCGACTTCCAAACATGTCCATAGGTGAGTTTTTAACAAATATACAAAGTGTTAAAGTTCAACCTCTTGTAGGAATTCATGATATTTCAGAGTATAAAACGTGGCCAAACATTCATAGGAGACATACCGAGCTCGCAGGTATTTAGATTCCAATTTATGTCTCTAATTAATTTCCTAATTAGAGAAAACGAGCTAGGTCCTCCATCTGTTGATTGATGTAAGTATAGATTGCGTCCACATATATTTTATCGTATAATGTTTTAAAGGGAAGTTTCCATGTTCTCCCCGTGTCCGTGTGGGTTTTCTCCCACAGTCCAAAAACATGGATCAAGTCAATTGAATTCTCGAAATTGCCCCATATAGAGTGTGTGTGTGTGTGAGTGTGTGCCCAGCGATGGATTGGCGTCCTGTCCTGGGTGTATCTGCCCAGCGCATGAAACGTTCTCCCCTGAATGGGCATGGGGAACCCACCCTGCGACCCTAAAAGAGGATGAAGCGGAAGATAATGGATGGTTGTTTTTAAAGGGGCGGCTGTGGTTAGCACGTCCGCCTCTCAGTGCTGGGGATTCAGGTTCGAGTTTACATCTGGATGGAGTTTCCATGTTCTCCCCGTGTCCATGTGGGTTTCCTATGGTGTGTGTCTGTGTGAGTGTGCACCCAGTGATGGATTGGCACCCTGCCCAGCGCCCGAATAATTCTTCCCTGGATAGACATAGGATTAAGCCAAAGATAATGAGATCAGATGTTAGTAAAGATGCTACTGCCAATATCATTTACTGCTAAACTGCTCTTACTAATTGGTAATGTTTGGTATGCTCTCTTTGGTATTCATTCTAAAGCTCTAGAATAAATTTTGTCATAGGGTTAAAGAAGGTTTTATATATGTTATTGAAATTGATTTTATTTTGCCCACAGTGTACACACAAAGGAATTAGTCCTCCACATTTAACCCATCAATGTAGTGAAACCCACAGACACACACACACTAAGTGAAGTGAACATGCTTGCCTGGTGTGGTGGACAGCCCTGTACATCTTACCAAGGGTGAATGTGTTTAGGCACCTTGCCCAAGGGCACTTCAGCCATTATACTTGGTACCGGGAATCGAACCTGGGACCTACCTTAACCACAAGCCTACAGTACAACTGTCTTTGAGTCTGATTTTACTTCTGAAAACATCTGTTTGTTCTAAAGCTCACAGCTGCACTAATAGATCTGTAGATCTGTGGTGATCTTCCTCTGTAATCCTCACCATGTTGTCTGCATCAGTCCTGATGGAGTGATGGATAGATGAGGTCGGTGATGTGCTGATCCTTGACGGATATTTTTCCTCCCCAGTAAAAAGCTTCTCATGGGTCTGATTACAGATTAGAAACTGATGGAGCTACTGATCTAAATCGAACTAAAAACTTTAGTTTCATTAACTTTAAGGATCTCAGAGTTGACATTCAATTTGAAGCCAAAAATACAAAACCTCAATTATTTATTTTTTCGATTATTAAAGTGTTCTGTTTAGTGATGAGACACACGTGGTGGGGCTCATCAGTGTCCTTGCGGATGATTGTGTGTTACGAGTGAATACCAGAATAAAACAATTACGGAATGTTTTATAGATATAAAGATAGTTAAACTATCATAGTACCCTGAACTGTATTTGTTCCTGCAATTCCTAAATGCACCTTTTTGACCATCCATCCTTTATATTCCATTTTAGCCTATACTGGGGTTACAAGGGGGTTCCTCATGCCCATCCAGGGGAGAACGTCTCGGGCACTAGGCAGATACACCCAGGACAGGGCGCCAATCTATCGCTGGGTACAGTCACTCCTACACACACTAAATAGGGGTTATTTTGATAGGGGCAATTTAGAGCAGCCGATTCACCTCAAATCCATGGATTTTTTGGACTGTGGGGGGAAACCAGAGAACCTACACCTATATGCGGACTAAATATGTTGTAGATTTCCCATCCTGTGGTTCTTATAAAAAATTCCTAGAACTGTGCAAAAGAACCTAATTATTTCTATTTCTATGATTTTAGTAGATACAATTGGTTCCAGTTTTCAGAACTATAGGTTCTTCATTGTGTTAAAAGTCCAGCAGCATGGAGTCTTCAATAAAGACAAAGTACCACTATTACTGTCCTGAGTTAAAGTTGGATGGATATTAAACACATGGCGTGCTGAGGAACCCGGTTTATTAGCCCCTGACGTGACAGTAATTCAGAAACATGCTAGAAATGAGGAACCACCCAAAAGAACCACACCACTGAGACTTGATTTGACTTTTGCTGTCAAATAGAAGAGTTAAACTGCCTCTGATGTATTGAGTGTGTGTGTGTGTGTGTGTGTGTGTGTATGTGTGTGTGTATTCGTGTGTGAGATGAATGAGGTGACAGTGTAGCCGATAAGCAGTCGTTGTGCCGTTATTAATGGTCAAAGTCGAGCAGAAATATTGCTGTTATCTGGAGGCCATAATCATAACAGTAATAAAACGATCTTTAGCTGAAATCCTCACACATTCATCATACACATGCACAGCGGGACATATATATATATATATA
>JAFMOD010001817.1:126639-144754 GCA_019802435.1 Corydoras maculifer
GTGTGTGTGTGTGTATGTGTGTGTGTATTCGTGTGTGAGATGAATGAGGTGACAGTGTAGCCGATAAGCAGTCGTTGTGCCGTTATTAATGGTCAAAGTCGAGCAGAAATATTGCTGTTATCTGGAGGCCATAATCATAACAGTAATAAAACGATCTTTAGCTGAAATCCTCACACATTCATCATACACATGCACAGCGGGACATATATATATATATATATATATATATATATATATATATATATATATATGTATTTATTCATTATCTTTCATTATCATTCAGCTTTATCCTATATTAGGGTCGCGGGGGGTTCCCCATTCCCATCCAGGTGAGAACGTTTCTGGCGCTGGGCAGATACACCCAGGACAGGGCGCCAATCTATCGCTGGACACACACTCACGTACACATACACACTCTATATGGGGCAATGTGGAGAACTTAATTGACCTTGATCCATAGACTGTGGAAGGAAACCGGAGAACCCGGAGGAAACCCACGCGGACACGGGGAGAACATGGAAACTCCACCCAGATGGGGATTCGAACCGGGAATTCCCAGTGCTGAGAGGCGAACGTGCTAACCACTAAGCCACCATGCCGCCCTATATATATACATATATGGTGTGTGTGTGTGTGTGTGAGTGTGTGTGTGCACACCCGCACCATCACTGCAGCTTTTCTTTTAAATTGCTCTGATGTATCAGGACGGCTGCCTGTAGTGATTAGCAGGCGGCGCACTAATGTCACCTCCAGCTATCATCTTCACATGCCAGCGCACAATCGTAGTTGTCATGGAAACTAAAATAAAAAGATCCCTGTTTTGATTGGCTGCAAGCGTGTCACTGCGTACATGTCATCTGAGTTTATACAAATGCTCTGTGAATTCCGGCTTTTGAATGTTAATAAGAACTTTTGTTATTAACATGCAGAAGTGTGTTGTAACTCACTATTAATATCTTATACATTTTTAAAATCATAACTATAGTAATAAACAAGTTTAATGTCTTACACAATAGTGTTCCAACATATTTTTCATGGTGTTATTCATATCTTCATATGTTATGAAAATGCCGCATTCATCTGAATGAAGTTCCCTAAAGGAATGTGATGATGTTATGTATTATATTAGTGGATATAAATATTAAACACATCTGCAAAACCTGAAAATGCTTCTTGTCAGTATTTTTATTATTATTTTAAAGTGTAACCATGATGACAGGGTAAAGGTTTTAATGGTTTATTTCACTCCTTTGTTTAATGTAAGTCTGTTCAAATGAGGATTTTAAAGCTGGTGTCTGATTGGCTGTTGTATTGTCTTTACAAACAAACTTTTTAAAATAAATTTATAAACTGGTGAATGCTAATCCATTTCTGTGACTGTACTCATAGGAAAATAAACCTGTGGTAGGACTGTAAATTATTTTTTTTTATAAAGGGATGAAGAACATACAATCTGAGGGAAAGGTAGACTAAAAATCTTTATTAGTGAAAACATAATTATTTAGAGAGTTAAAAAAATTGTTAAATGCTAAGTAACGTACAGTACAACTACCATTTGAAATGCATTGATGAACGGTCATAGAAACATCAAATCATAGAAGAATAGAAATATCATTCATTCATTCATTCATTCATTTTTTCCTGCTTTATCCTCTATTAGGGTCGTGGGGGGGTTCCCCATGCCCATCCAGGGGAGAACGTCTCGGGCGCTGGGCAGATAGACCCAGGACAGGGCACCAATCCATCGCTGGGCACACACTCACTCACACAGACACACTCTATATGGGGCAATTTTGAGAATTCAGTTGACTTGATCCATGTTTTTGGACTGTGGGAGGAAACCGGAGAACCCGGATGAAACCCATGCAGACACAGGAAGAACATGGAAACTCCAACCAGATTGGGATTTGAACCGGGAATCCCTAGTGCTGAGAGGCGAACGTGCTAACCACTAAGCCACCGTGCCGCCCAGAATAGAAATATCATCATATAAATTAAGGTCACGGGGACTGGAGCCTATCCCAGAGCTTAATGATTAAAGGTTGCAGTCCGTCTCACGTCCAAGACTAACTTAGTAACGTTGCTTTTCCTGCTAGAGGAGGTAGAAAACCAACGTAGACACAGTGAGAACATGCCAACTCCACACAGACAGGAACTAATCACTCCATTGTAAAGCCCAGGAGATTCTTGCTGTGGAAGCTGATGGCACCTGTACCATCACATTTTCAACATCAGAGATATCTCTAACTGAACATTGGGTTCTATATATTTAGTGTGAGCCTAGATTTAATTAGCAGCAGATCTGTAAACAATAAATGTCTGTATTTTGGATTACTTATTGAAATAAATCTGACTGTCGCCGCCTTTTCCCCGACAAGGACAAATACTCAGGAATAAATCCGTCCCGGCCGCGACTTTCGGTGGTGAGGATAATAAACGAGTAAACCTCTGAACCGCCTTTAAAATAATTTTGAGCGATGTTGGCTGTCGTTTGACTGATTGTGTGTGTGTGTGTGTGTCTGATTGCTGATAATGCTTCGTGTTTTCTACTGAACGTTCCCCTGAGCTCGGTCGTTACCCCATAATATATGCAAATGAAATGGAAATGAGCCTCTTGGCCGCAAGTTTGTGAGATCACAGGCTATTAACATAAATATGCTAATTAGCATACAGCTGTCAATCAGCGGCGACATGGCTCGAGGCCGTTCACAGTTCAGCCAATCATTACACAGTAATGTGCATTCTTCACATTGTTTCATTGGCTTCACTGTGTTTTGTGGACTTTTTTTTGTAGATTTTAGTGTGTGTGTGTGTATGTGTGTGTGTGTGTGTGTGTGAGAGTATGTGTGTGGTATATCTAAACCCAGTAGGATACACTATTCCCTCCGCTGTTACACAACAATGTTTACATGTCATTTATTGATCAGTGAGTTTTAATGCTGTATCTTAAATCACCGAACAGACATCTGACCCAGGGTGGTCCAGACCTTCTATTATTGTCCATTCACACACACACACACACACACACACCCACAGCAGAACACAACCTGTCCTGTGACCTTTAGCCCTTTTTCAGCCCACTGTTTGGTGAGGAGCTGTGTGTTGCTCTTATCAGCACTCAGCAGATGCTCCTAGTTCACTGCGCTCACTTATCGCTGCAAAATTGCCTTTCAGTCTCGGTGGGAAAGCAAAAGCTAATCCCTCAACACTCCCCCAACCCCGCACCCCGCCCCACCCGACTCTGCTAGGCTGAATTAAGCCTCCACGCTTGTTGAGCTTATTCTAGAAAATGCTGAAGCACTGTAAAGTGTGTGTGTGTGTGTGTGTGTGTGAGTGGACATTATGAGTTTAAAATGACACTGCTTAATTAAAACCTTGTTGATTATGTCAGAATGCTGCAGTGATGAATGAGCATCTTATTAACAGATGATCAGAGCTTCTCTATAACTTGATGTAACCATCTCCTATATAACAGAACATGAACAATCACATGTGCCCTTGAAGTGGGTGATTTCCTGTTTTCAGGTGTATCAGAGCAGATCCCTGTGAGCTGATCCTTCAGCTCTGCTTTGTAGTATCTAAGCTTTAGTCTCCAGCACCACGGCTCATGTCTGATCATTCAGTTTGTCAGAGTCAATCATGAAATGGTTCCTACAGTGGTTCCTGGCATCACTAGGTGCAACCTGGAAGCATTTTGGTTTTTATGTACAGTGTACTTTAAAAGTGAAGAAACAAAATATAACAGAAATGAAGAATGAAACAAAACATTGTTGGAACGTCCACACAGTTGCACACACACACATGCAGGAGACATGGCTACTCAGAGTTTTTAAATGATGCTGGTAAACCTCAGGTACGGTGACGGACAGCTGACTCGATTCTCCCTCCATCGTGAGCCAGTCTAATGGAACACACAATGTGATTGGATAGTTACGCTGCACAAACAACTTGATGTAACTTGATGAGGGCGTGGTAGCTCAGCGGTTAGGGCATTGGGCTATTAATCTGAAGGTTGGCGGTTCATATCCCAGGTCCACTGCAATTACCAATGTGGGTTCTTGAGCAAGGCTCATAACCCTCATTGCTCCAGGGATGTTGTGATTAACCCTGTGTTCACCTTGTAAGTCGCTTTGGATAAAAGCGTCTGCTAAATGACCAAATGTAATGTAAATGTAAATGTGTAAACAGTGTGAACCTTTATAAATGGAAATATTTAAAAGTACCATTTAGCCTCCTTGGTTCTAACGATCACACAGTTTATATATAACGCTTTCTTAATTAAGGCGGCATGTGGTTAGCACGTCCGCTTCTCAGGGCTGGAGACCCAGGTTTGAATCCTGAACTGGGTGGCGTTTCCATGTTCTTCTCGTGTCTGTGTGGGTTTCCTCAGGGTTCTCCAGTTTCCTCCAACAGCCCAAAAACATAAATGGCTGCTCTAATTTGGCGTCACATGGCGGTGGCTTATTAGTTAGCATGTTCCCTCTCAGTGCTAGGGATTCCCGGTTCGAATTCCAATCCAGGAGGAGTTTTCATGTTCTTCCCGTATTCGCGGGGGTTTCCTCCGGGTTCTTTGGTTTCCTCCCACAGTCCAAAAACATGGCTCAAGGTCAATTGAATTCTCCAAATTGCCCCATATAGAGTGTGTATGTGTGTGTGAGTGTGTGTCCAGTGATAGATTGGCGTCCTGTCCTGGGTGTATCTGCCCAGCGCCCAATTGGTGTTGGGTTTCTCCCCTGAATTGGCAAGGGAACACCCTCCCCCTGTTTTTTTTATCATGAACAAAACAGATTGAGAAAGTATTAGTCTGTGAGAGTCAGTCTGTGTATGTGTGTGTGTGTGTGTGAGAGAGAGAGAGAGAGACATAGAGAAACCTCTGTCAGATTAAGATGTTAATTCGATATGAAATTACTCAAACAGGAAAAAATGTTTCAAATTCCATAATTCAACCCAAGTTATGAGGGGTGATGGAGGGGGTGATGCTCTTGCAAGAGTCATGATTCACCCTAAGCGAGGAGAATATGATGTGTAGGAGGAGGATGACGCAGACGCTGCGCAAAGTTACAAAACCTTCTGAATTCCCTCACTCTGTCGCACAGTTTCTCGCAATGTCTTTCTGTCCTACTGTCTGTCTTTCTGTCTCAATGTTTTTATCTCCTTCCATCTTAATCACTTTTGCTTTTTCCTCACTGTCTCTCTTTATCTTAATCACATCTTTCCATCCCTCCTGTGTTTTTTGTCTCGTGGTCTGATTTTATTGTTTTATAAGATTCAGACAGAGAGGCCTGAATGCAGAAATCCTTTATTTTAACCTCAAACTGAAAGCGAGGAACCGAGTGAAACACACACTCAGTGACATACTCAGGGACACACATGCCCTGAGCGGTGGGCAGCCTTGTATATGGCTCCTGGTGAGCAACTGGGGTTAGGTGCCTTGCCCAAGGGCACTTCAGCAATAGTACTTAGTGGGACCAGGAATCAAACTGGGGACCTTCAGGCCTTACCACATGCCCACAGGGGTCAGTGAAACCCAGACTGCCCACTGAGTTCATATGTTATGAAGTGTTTTATAATGATTTTCTCCTTCAGACATTCAACACGCAAATCAACACACAAAATACAAGAAGCTGTAACATAAAATGAGAACATTACAACAATTATAACAGTGAGTAACTTAGTTTCCTCAACAGCAGGAGTGTTTTGAGTTCAATCCAATAGTTTGCATGTTCTCCCCGTGTCTGTGTGGGTTTTCTCAGGGCAGAATAATTAGGCTCCATCGCCTCCATGTAACTCTGATTTGGATAAGCACCTTATTAAATGACAGAACCATAGTGGATCAGATCTGTAAGCATATCCAAATCAACTGCAGCATTCTGACTGATAGCATGAATGCAAATAGAAAAAGCCCTTGAAACAATGTAGTTCTCAGGGAACCATTGCAGAGGACGGTTTAATAATGCCTAAAATCCTTTGTAATATTTAGCACTAAATGTTGTGTGTCCGTCCCATACCCCCTTCCATTCCCCCATCCAGATTTTACCTGTATTTTATTGTATTCATCTAAACCACTCTTCTGACCAGAGTGAGTTAGTTGTAATAATAGCAGCTGGTCTACAGGGGTCAGCACAGTGTTATGTGCTGACATCAGTTCATCTGGATATAAATGTAGGTATTTAGCAAAAGACAGATGGACCTTTGCGCCGAGGTGGTGGCAGGTTCCGAGTTCATCTCTGATTTTTATTGTACTGATTCTTAATGTCACTTCACAAAGTCACGGTTACATGAAGACACTGAGAATAAAAACCTTATGTAAATGAGTTACAACCGAGTCCAGTGATGTCTAGTCACATGGCTTTTAAACCAACCCTTGTGTCTGTGGTGATTGTGTTTTTGTGGTGTGAACTGTGAGCTGATGTTTGAAGCAAAATAAAATGTTAATGTAATGTAATGTTCTAAAAATGTTTTGTAAGTCACATCCCAAAACTGGGATCAGCATCAGGGTGACGCACAGCACTGATGATGTTAGCACGGGGTACATCTGAAGTGCCACAGCGGACTTTTAAATAAACTTTTAAAACTAGATGTTTATTTAGTCTCCTGGGCAAAGGATCGATTAGCATAAACTACCAGAATGAAGTGAGCGGCGAATCTATCAATCTCTTTGTTTCTGTCTATCCACTGCAGTGCGGAGCAGCAAGGAGTAAACAGGAGGAGATCTCAGGAAGAAATTCATTTTCTCAAGGGTTTTATCATCAATCAGTTGTTATTAGAACTCAATGGGGATTGTGAAACATAAGAACTGTTTTTAGAAAAATTAGTAAAGCAGTTGGGTAGCACAGTGGCTTAGTGGTTAGCAAGTTCTCCTCTCAGGGCTAGAGATTCCCGGTTTGAATTCCAATCTGGGTGGAGTTTCCATGTTCTCTCCGTGTCCGCGTGGGTTTCCTCCGGGTTCTCCGGTTTCCTCCCACAGTCCAAAAACATGGCTCAAGACAATTGAGTTCTCCAAATTGCCCCATATAGAGTGTGTATTTGTGAGTGAGTGTGTGCCCAGCGATAGATTGGCGTCCTGTCCTGGGTGTATCTGCCCAGCGCCCGAAACTTTCTCCCATGGATGGGCATGAGGAACCCCACCGTGAACCTGTCTCTTGAACTCTCCAGTTTTATTTGAGTTGTCTAAGATCTCAGTGGCAAAATCTATTAACTTTACAAAACTAGTTTTGCACTCGGCAGTCCATCTTCGTCATCATCAGCTTCAGCGTCATCATCGACGTCAGCCATTCAGTTCTGCTTGTAAAGGCGACAGCTTCATGAAAATGGACTGGGGGCGTGTAACGCTCCGTTTATCCGGGTTCCCTCCCGCCACTGTCATCGCCACAAAAACGAGGAAATTACCCAGTGTGGTTGCCATGGAAACTGGCTACAGCTGCATCTGGCAAATTATAGGCTTCTCCAGAGTCGTTATTTCAAAAATAAAATTCCTCTCCTGTGTGAGACACTGAAAGCTGAATGAACCAGGGAGTAGAGCACATGGACACCGTGCTGAATGATTAAGATTCAGATATAAAGAATTTACAAAGAATTCAGTCCTAAAACAATTTACTCTCTATAAACCTAGGGTTTTTTTGAAAAAAAAAAGTTCCATTTATTAGAATGTAAACTATTAAATCCATAAAATGTCAAAACAGCATAAATAGTAAAAAGTCACCCATCGTAACCAGGGTCATAGTGATGCTGAAGCCTATCCTGGTGTTCAAACAGCCAATGCAATTCAACTTCAGTAATGTTTTTATACAAAAGCACACACAGCTTTATGTTATAGTGGAGTTAAAACATTTTCCATAAGACACTTGTTCAAATATCACAGTTTTATGTTTTTATAAATATTTTCCAATTTCCTTTCATGATAAATTTATCTCAGGGATTGTGTTCAGGAGCCACAAACAGAACAGAACAAAAAGGAAATTCCCACTGAATCCCACAGTGAAAATATAACTTTATTAACTTTAGTGTTAAATTAAATCAATGTTAATACTTTTCATTCATACCAGTTTTTTAGGTTAATCAGTTTCAGCTAAGTAAAACCGGTAAAAAAAAAAAGACATGTTAAATAATATGATAACTTATTGCTTTAATCTTGTAGCATTAATAACAAGAGGCGGTAGAGTAAATCAAGGATGAAAAACCTGTGATGTCATTATAAATGCAGCTTCACTACAATGACATTTTGTTAAAATGCATCACCCTGTTGTGATTTTCTTTTGTCTCTCTTTAACTTAACGGAGTAAAAACATTCTCTCAGGATCTCTCATTTTTTCCCTTTGATGTTCTCTCTCAGAGTCAGAGGTTTAATAGAACCTGCACTTTTTCTTTTCAGCATCAGCGAAATAGGGAGTGATGGAGGGAGGAGGGAGAATAGCTGGTTGATGGATGCTGGGAGACAGATATGAGGTACGGATTGAGATGGAGAGTGTGTGGAGGAGATAAATCGAAGGGATTATAGGATGGAGAATAGAAACAGAGGAAGAGTCAGGGGAAGGGAGAGAGATAGAGAGATGTTTATGTATCATTTTTGTTTTCTAATTATTCTGCAAAATTATGTGTGTGTGTGTCTGTCAATTAAAGGGTAACTGGTCAAAAGACATGAAACATATTGTCAAGCAAGGTCAGCAAATGTTTTATAAAGTCTCAGTTATAGATAAATGTATTTACACTGTATAGTGTGTGTGTGTGTGTGTGTGTGTGTGTGTGTGTGTGTGTGTGTGTCAATACAATAAGAATAAGATGTTGAACCCTGGATAGTGTTTTAATACTTTGATTCACATTTTTCTCTGAAGGACACCATGGCCCATTTTAGGACGTGTCCTGAAACACGAGCTGTAAGCTGATCATTTTGTTGCCTTGACAACAGTGGGTCAACCAGCATGCTATTTTACTCTTAATGATGGTGACTGGTGTAATCATGCTGTGTTATTAATTAACTGATGTTTGCTGCTGTGTGATGTATATCTGTGTATGTGTTGTGTTTGTGTGTATGTGTTGTGTATGAGTATGCCTGAATGTGTTGTTTGTGTTTGTGCATATGCGTGGATGTGTTGTGTTTGTGTGTGTATGTGTCGTGTTTTTGTGTATATGTTGTGTGTTTGCTTGTATGTATGTGTTGTGTATGTGTCTGTGTGTATGTGTTGTGGTTGTGTTGTGTTTGTGGGTATGTGTTGTGGTTGTGTTTGTGTGTATGTGTTGTGTAACTGTTGTCACCTGATGTGTAATCTGGACCACCACAGTTACACCATAAACACATGTTTTTTTGCCTTAGTTCCACTTTGAGAATTTAACCATCACACATGCAGAGTAAAACAGTTCATAAAAGTGAAAAAAAAACACATTCAGATTAATATTCACATAATGTGTTTTTTAAATTTGCTACCTTTACCTGTCTTTCTTCACAAACTTACTTTACTTGTCTTTATAAACTATGCTGGTTACACACAGTAACTACTCAACAACTGTAAACATACACAAAGATGATAAAGCTTTCTTCATATTTTTTAGATTTCCTCCGGCCCTGTGAAAGTAAGTACCAAAGCATCCCGAAGGAACTTCTCCATCTCCATTTACGGTAAATGATTTCACATTGTGGCTTGAAGCGCAATTAATGTGACAGTAACCTGGTTGTTTTAAGCTTTGCTTTGTCTTACAAAGAATAATTGATGTTGGCAAATAGCTTTTTAACAGCCCTGTGCGCAGTGATAACACACACGCACACTGAATAGCATCATACTTCCTGCTTGATTAGAAGTTTATAAAGCTTGGTGGCTGTGAGGTCTGTATTCTGATATGAATCTATTTATTTTTAATTAGAGGCCTTGACCCTCACAAGGTATTTTCTGTATTTTTTAGCACCTGTATATATATATATATATATATATATATATATATATATATATATATATATATATATATATATATATATATATATATATATACACGGGCGGCACGGTGGCTTAGTGGTTAGAACATTCGCCTCTCAGCGTTAGGGATTCCCGGTTCGAATCCCCATCTGGGTGGAGTTTCCATGTTCTCCCCGTGCCTGCGTGGGTTTCCTTTGGGTTCTCCGGTTTCCTCCCACAGTCCAAAAACATGGATCAAGTCAATTGAATTCTCCAAATTGCCCCATATAGAGTGTGTCTGTGTGAGTGAGTGTGTGCCCAGCGATGGATTGGCGTCCTGTCCTGGGTCTGTCTGCCCAGTGCCTGAGATGTTCTCCCCTGGATGGGCATGGGGAACCCCACCGCGACCCTAATAGAGGATGAAGCGGGAGATAATGAATCAATGAATGTATATATATATATACACGCTAATAGTAAAGTTTCATTCAGTAGGTGTTCAATGTAAATTATGTTAAATGTTGCTTTTTCATTTAATACGTGTTGCATTAAAGCAAGTGAGTGAACTAGTCCTGAGTTGGTTCCCGGTTCCTGTTCTAAGCTGTGTGAATCTTTGGAAGACACTCAATGGAGCAGTCAGTGTTTTCATGGAGAGCAGATGGTCTCCTGATTGCAATTTGCATGTGTGATTAACTCCATTCAGGACACCAGCCGCCTGCAGCCCCAAACTTCCATCTGTGTATGAACATGATGAAGCTTGCGTCATCATCAGCATCCTCATGATGCTCGTCACAAGTCATGAACCTTCACAATAATGTTTGTTTTACTGTAGAGAGAAAGAGAAAGATGTCGCTTCCAGCCAACGTTGTATCTAAGGGGTTTGTGTGTGTGTGTGTGTGTGTGTGTGTTATGGGTACACATATTCTAGACTGTCTATGAATACAGAGGTGTGTCTGAATGCAGGTGCACTGAAGTGTGAAATGATTTTGTTAGTGTGTCGCCTGTTTCCTTTATTTCATTCCACCACCTCTTTCCCTACACAGCTCTGACTGCTGAAGGCTTCACAACAAAGCACAGACACCTTCATCTGGAATTGTTTTTTTTCTTTTATCTTTAGCAATGATTTGGTTTTATTTCTTTTTTTTGTATTTTTTTTAATAATAAGATAAGATAGATCTTCAATAATCCCCTCGGGAAGGTTCCCTGATGGAAATTAAGAAACCAGTAGCAAAAGAAATAAAATTTATGAATTATTTTCAAAAATCTGCAGATAATCATGTTATGCAAAGGACAAGATGAATCAAGAGTTATTACCTTATGAGAGTAGTAAAGATACACTTTGGCTTAAAATTTAAATAAAGGAATATTTAAGCGTGGGTTCTCCGGTTTCCTCCCACAGTCCAAAAACATGGATCAAGTCAATTGAATTCTCAAAATTGCCCCATATACCTTATGAGAGTAGTAAAGGTTTACACTTTGGCTTATAATTTAAATAAAGAGATATTTAAGTAAGTCAGTAATTGGTTCTTTTAATCAGACCTGTGCATTTCAAATATAAATAAGTATATGGTGATCATGTGATCAGGGTGGCTTAGTGGTTAGCACATTCTCCTCTCAGTGCTAGGGATTCCCGGTTCATCTGGGTGGAGTTTCCATGTTCTCCCCGTGTCTGCGTGGGTTTCCTCCGGGTTCTCTGGTTTCCTCCCACAGTCCAAAAACATGGATCAAGTCAATTGAGTTCTCCAAATTGCCCCATATAGTGTGTGTATGTGTGTGTCCTGGGTGTATCTGCCCAGCGCTCAAAATGTTCTCCCCTTGATGGGCATGGGGAACCCCCTCACGACCCTAATATAGGATAAAGCGGAAGATAATGAATGGATTGATATATGGTGATCATGTTTATTTTTGTAAAATAGTTTGTAACATGGGCGGCACGGTGGCTTAGTGGTTAGCACGTTCACTTCTCAGCACTAGGGATTCCAGGTTCGAATCCCCATCTGGGTGGAGTTTCCATGTTCTCCCCGTGTCTGCGTGGGTTTCCTCTGGGTTCTCCGGTTTCCTCCCACAGTCCAAAAACATGGATCAAGTCAATTGAATTCTCCAAATTGCCCCATATAGAGTGTGTCTGTGTGAGTGAGTGTGTGCCCAGAGATGGATTGGCGCCCTGTCCTGGGTCTATCTGCCCAGCGCCTGAGACGTTTTCCCCTGGATGGGCATGGGGAACCCCACCGCGACCCTAATAGAGGATAAAGCGGAAGATAATGAATGAATGAATGAATGTTTGTAACACATGCACATACACACAAAAATAAACTAAAAATATTGCCTTCAAAATGATCCAGTAGTAAAAATGTATTGTGTCAAACAGAACTGGTTCTGAAGCAGATCCGAATCAGCTTTAGAAAACATTATTTTCACTCAGAGTGTGAAACAGCAGTTGGAACGGAGCAGATCATCTTTATCACCTCTTAATCTCCCCACAAACCTTTAGCTTCAGCTGCAACTGGACATTTTTCTGTGGACTGTGAAAGCAGAAGTGTCGCTCTTTTAAATAAGCACCATCACTCTGCCACGACGCCGAGCAGTTTGTAACACTAAGTGTGTTTAAATCTTCCCTCTACTGCTCCTGAGTGCATGGGCTGTAGATCCACCGTTGGCACTCGCTGATGAAGTGGAAATAAAATGCTGTTTGTATTTCATGGAGGCAGAAGGGCTGATAAACCAGACTAAAAATACAGAGCAGCACTTTCTCATCGTCAGGGCCACTGCAGGTCTTCTGCGAGCTTCAGCACTCGTGTGTCAGAGCAGTGATTATATGGTTTATTTTGTTTTCTCCACCTCATGATGAAGTCTGAGCAGGACGCACAGATAGGCGTGTGCGCCTCTATCCTTTAATTATTGCTGATAAAAACATCAGAGTGGTGCCGTTAATGGACTCGTTCATTCCCATCTGGAGCCCATCCGTCAGACCGAGCCAAGCCGAACTCATCACGCTTGTGTTATCATTTATGGTTCACATGACTTGCTGTGGATTTTCTCTCATTTTCATCCCATGTTCTGTGTGATAGCTCACTTCATCACTGTAGTACATTACTTTAATTCTCCTTATTGTCGTTCTACACTATTGAACAGCACTGAGATATACACTGCTTTATAGTCATTTTACAAAACTACTCTATACAGCCAAAGGTATGTGAACATCAGGCCAAGGAGCCAAAATGAGCTTTCATTGCATCTCATTTCAGACATCTCAAATTTAATATGAAGCTAGTGGCTATGAAGCTAGTGGCCTCCGGTTCAGATGGAGCACTAATGTTCAGAGTTCTAATTTATTTTACTAGAGCTGTGAGGGTGTGTATCTGTCCTGAAAATATCACATACCGGGGAGAAGTCTAATACAATTCATGAGATAGTTAATGGCTATTACAAATGTAATAAATATTAAACTAATAATAAACAAATATGACCAATGCCATTGGCATTGAAATTCATATTTACACCCCCCCCCAATCTCTGTCTGTCTGTCTGTTTCTCTGTGTCTCTATGTTAGCTCTTTTTTTCCATCACACTCTCACAAATAGAAATGGAGTAGTTGCTTTAGTGATGCTGACAGAACTTTTAGATATTCTGAGACTTTTATAAAGATACCTAGTTAAATTCTGAGGACCTTATGTAACTTCACAGACAGCTAATATGATCTATGATGTCTAAAGGGATCTTTACATAACTTTAAAAAAAAAAGCTTAAACAAAAAATATATAATATATAAAAAAATATATAGTAAGATTGATTAAAGCATTGCTATATATTTAACACCTGCTTGAAATAATACTAGAAACAAATAAAATAAATGTCTTGACCTTCACAGGACAGGTGACAGGTGAGTACATTTACTCTCAATAAAGAGGTTAAATTTAAATACATTAATACTAGTAACTTCACTCCTCCAATTAATCTTAATCGTAATTAACTGTATAACTGAGTCACGGTGTAAATGTATATTAGCAATTAATGAAACAGCTCCAAACTTTGTTTAATTAAAATATAAACGTATGTGGTTCTAGAAAGTACATTTCCAAATTAAACTAAAAAGTTTTTACAGTTAATTAAATTCATTCATTCATTATCTTCCGCTTTATCCTATATTAGGGTCGCGGTGGGGTTACCCATGCCCATCCAGGGGAGAATGTTTCAGACGCTGGGCAGATACACCCAGAACAGGGCGCCAATCTATTGCTGGGCACACACTCACTCACACAGACATGCACACATACACACCCTATATGGGGCAATTTGGAGAACTCAGTTGACTTGATCCATGTTTTTAGACTGTGGGAGGAAACCAAAGAACCCGGAGGAAACTCACACTGACACGGGAAAAACATGGAAACTCCACCCAGATGGGAATTTGAACCGGGAATACCTAGTGCTGAGAGGCGAACGTGCTAACCACTAAGCCACCATGCCGCCCGTTGATTAAATTAATTGATTAAATTAATTAAATTCATTCATTCATTCATTCATTATCTCCCGCTTATCCTCTATTAGGGTCGCGGTGGGGTTCCCCATGCCCATCCAGGGGAGAACGTCTCGGGCGCTGGGCAGATAGACCCAGGACAGGGCGCCAATCCATCGCTGGGCACACACTCACTCACACACACACACTCTATAGGGGGCAATTTTTTTTTGTTCCATGTTTTTGGACTGTGGGAGGAAACCGGAGAACCCGGAGGAAACCCACGCAGACACGGGGAGAACATGGAAACTCCACCCAGATGGGGATTCGAACCGGGAATCCCTAGCGCTGAGAGGCGAACGTGCTAACCACTAAGCCACCGTGCCGCCCGTTGATTAAATTAATTGATTAAATTAATTAAATTAAACTAAAAAAAATTATTGATTAAATATGCTGAATATGCACCCCTAAAAATAAAACAATGTGTTACAATTGCAATATACAAAGTAAGGCTGTCCAATTTATACTACAATAAATTAAGCATCAGTTATCAATGATCTGTATTAAATGATTTATTCATAATAATTAATAAAAATAAATTAGTATAATTTGCTTTAATAGTTTAATATGTAGTATACATCACAGCAGAGTTTAAAGCAGAAACAGATTAAACTGTTTTGGAAGTATCGATTCTCTAATCGAATCTGTACGACTGCCGCTGCACTCTAAAACGATTCTGAATCGGACATTCCATGATTCACAATACAAGCGTTGTCCTGGTAACGAGGCGTTTTTGAGCTTTAGTCATATTCGAATTACAAACTCATAACGAATATTTAGTTATTATCAACTATTTAAAACTGTTAAAATAGAATTAGGGCAGCGAAAGACAGATAAGAAAAATCTCTTATCTATTCATTTTAAACGTCGTCTCTGAGCAACGCTGAGATGAACAGGTATGCTAACGCTCATGCTGATGCTAACAGCGTGATTATATTAACTATAAAGTTTTTTAAAAGTTTAAATTGCATCGTGTGTGCCACTTTCAGCCAGTATCAGACTAGTGTGAACTGACTAGAGGGACTTACAAGAAAATACAATAAATTATTTTTATTTATATTTTAATAACTGGGTGTTTTATTAAATACCTGGATATAATGTACTTACTTACAGAAATACAGTCAAAAAAAGTCAAATACATTTACGTTTAAACATAAGAATATTTAATGATAAGACTTTATTCACAGAATGAGAGGCTGTTTATATCTCTGAGAGCAGAATCATTTTTGCTTTATTTTCCACATCCTTCTGTTTTTGTGTGAACCTGAGCTGCACCATCAGAATTCAGGATTCAATCACATGAATTCAGACCTGTATCAGAATTTGAACTGTATTTTAAATCATTGCTTTCATAATTGCCAATGATTCGTTAATAAAGTCATTAAAATAAAATGTTTGTCCTCATGTTTACTACCTCTTGTAATATAACGCAAGATTGCACAACTGTACAACAGAATTTGTTTAAATATCCTTTCATACTGTAATCATGTAACTGTAGTGTGTGTTATGTAAATAATAACACATAGTAAACTGTACATTTTATATATATTTACAGTAATTTCACATCCCTCATCTTTAGCCTATTTTCTTCTTTATACCCTATTTTCTTAAGCTCCTCAGGTCCACTTTTTATTTTTTTACTATCATTATTTTAAAGTACCTGATTGCATTATAATGTCATAGTAATTTCTTTTTTTTTCTTGTATAGTCTGTGTGCTGTCTTGTTGATTTTAAAGTACGTTACATGTGCACACTCATCAAGAAAAATCCCTTGTATGTGTAACATACTTGGTGAAATAAAGTGATTCTGATGTTTATCAGAAAGACTCTGTTTGGATGGAATAGTGTTGTTTTAAATCTTCCTGCTTTTTTTAGGTTAGAATGTGTGGGAAAATCAGCAGCAGCCCCGTCGAAGGTAAGATCTTGAGCCCACATAGCACATGTTTTTTTCCAGTTCATTTCCAGTCCTGAATCCACTGTGAGGTAGTGGAATAATCACACTGAGGTGTGGTAGTGGGTCAGTGTCACCTACAGCTCTGTGTTCTACTTACTGAAACTCCGACTGCGTTTTGTGAAATGTGATCAGAATATAAAATCACGCTGTGCAGAGAGCATGCTTTTTTGCACTTATTTTAAAGTGCTCCAAGAAAGGTTTAATTTTTTTTTTGCAGAGAGATGAATATTAAACCTCATTTAGTACATTAAAAATATCGTTTAGCCAAAGGGTTCAGACTATTTATGTTTAAATTAATATTGCAATTTAATGTTAATGAATTACAAAAGCTGCTAAATCAATTTGACCTTACACTCTTTTTAATAAAAATTAAGAGATGTTAGAGTATAAAAACAAAAACAGTTTTCTCATGATGACTTCTTTCCAGTTTGTATCTGAGAACATAAAGCCTCATAAACATGTTGATGATGGTTTTTTAATCATAAGCTGTGCTGAATGGAGTTGGGAGACATGGTGGTGCAGAGGTTTTCATGTTTTGGTCAGAGACCTTGGATTTGAGTATTGGTTATTCTGTGTGGAGTCTGGGCTCCCCCCCTCCAAAGACATGCTGATGGGTCAGTTGGAGGTATTAAATCAGCCCTAGTCAATGAAAGTGTGTGTGTATCAGTGCACTTGTAGTACTGCTCCCTAGTCCCTAACCCAGATGAATAGAAGGGTTGTATAAGGAATATTCCCTATTTTAATTTTTATCCTTTTTTATTTTTAGTCATGACTGTTTCTCTCCACAGGGTGTAGAAGCTATAAAACTAGAAACCCTCAGTTTAGAAGGTAATAACAAAACCTTACAGAGCTTCTGCTCTAATAAAATGACCCACACTCCATAATATCCCACAATTTTTAAAGATCTCAGATAAATCAGTGCTCTCTATTATTTTCCCTGCAGGTCCAGCGATCAACATCTCAGTTACCTCAGAGTCACAGTAGGTTCAACCTCGAACTGTATGAACATAGTTCCACCTCCTAGTTAAAATCTAATCATATCTTCTCTCTGATCTTTTTTTGTGGGTAAATCTTTATCCCATCCTCTTCAAAGCAGGATCAATATAGTCAGCTTCAGGATTATTGACAGTCGTGTTAATGATGAGATAAAATGCTTTTATGGTCAATTATCATCAGCTTCTATTAAACATGAGAGACAGCAAACCTTTTACTGATGAAAATGAGTCTGTTGTTAGAATATGTAGAGATCCCTACAAGTTTGAGTTAATACATTGTACACTATATAGCAGAAATGTACTACATGGACAAAAATATTGGGACACCTACTATCTTTTATAATGTCTCATTTGAATTTGGTACATTTGCAGCTTTATTCTTCTAAATAGAATTCTTATATGTGGGAGTCATAGCCCGTTTATTTATGATCTCTTAAATGTTTCAAACTCCTTCATGTTTTTAGGGAACCTAAACCCCAGTCAAGTGCACAAGCATTGAGGACACAGGCTTCAAAAAGCTTTAGAGAACCAGCTAAAGTGCACACATCCAGGTAAACCCTTGATTTCAGATGGAAAATTAATGTTCTTTAGTATGTACTTCAGTATGTTTAGTGTGCTGGATGCTGCATACCATTACCATAGTCCATGAAGCACATGTTTATGACGCTGGAGGATTTGCAGCTCTGAGCTGTGGTTTATGGGCCGTGAGTGCCAACGGCTCCTCCTTTTTTTTTTTTTTTTTTTTTTTTTTTTTTTTTTTTTTTTTTTT
>JAFMOD010001817.1:151393-201749 GCA_019802435.1 Corydoras maculifer
ACTAATATATGATAAAGCGGAAGATAATAGATGGATTAAAAACATTTCCTCTTATTTTTTAATTTCAATTAGTCCTAAGTTGAGTTTTAACACTGCTGAGACAGAGAGATGAGGAAGACAGATCGGGTGCACTGTTGGAATGTTGATCAGTTCGTTGTTAGTTCTGAGTTGGTGTCGCCTCCTGCTGGTCCCTGTTGAACTCGGGTCCGAATATTCGGGGTGTGAAACGGGCTGAGTCGCGGTTATGACCCTGAGGAGCCCCGATCTGTGATCGTATGTAATGATGTTATGGGTGACATTTCTTTTCCTCACTCTTTCATCTTTACCTCGCCATCCAAACCTCCTCTCTCACCTCCTCCATCCTCGTTTCTCCCCCGCGGTCTAAGGGCTGTAACTTTTCTGTGCATCGGCAGCTGAATCGGTCCGATGTGACTGATCTGAGGGTAAAGCCAGCTTTTTGGGTGGAATTTTTGGGGTGACTCATAGCGGCGCGTGCGCGCTCTGCGCCTCTGTGCGGGGGGTCGGAGAAATTGAGCGGATTCAGGCGCAATCGAGGGGACTGCTTGTGTGCGCGCACGTGGCGGCAGTCCGGCGCTTGTTTGGAGCGTTTCACGTGGAGACGGCTCAAGCTCCGTGGGTGCTGGATTATCCCGAACTGCAGCAGAAACCTCGGACACACCTGTAAACCCCGAAGGTGCGTCCAGCGGCGGGTCTGAAGGGCTCATTCGATTTGCACACGGGTGGGGTTTTTTTTTCGTTCGTTCTCCGTCACAGGCTGTGTGGGTTATTTTGCTCCTAATGGCTCAATAAAGCATTTAGGATCCGGCTCATTTAAAAACAGGCTCATTTACCACGCGTGGGGCGTCCATCCTTTCTCCCTCTGTCAGACACTAATGCGGGATTTATAAACTGGAATAAATTGAGGAAATTAGTAAAAAGCCTAATTTTTGATCCGTGAGTTTCCATGTTTTTTAGTTATAATATTTATATATATTATATTTATATATATATTGTATTTATATATATATATATATATATATATATATATATATATATATATATAGTTTGCTTCGATTTTTTCGTTTAATGTTTGTGTTTTTTATTTCTTAAGGCAAGGATTAAATTTAGTCTGCAGACGTGTTATGATTTTTATTATTATTATTATTATTATTATTATTATTATTATTATTATTATTATTATTTTCACAGCTGTAGAATCGTGATGTTCAGTTAGTACACAAGTTCTCGTTAAAAATTATTTAAAATATCTTTTAAAAATGACGTTAAAACATACTGATATGATATGATCTGTTTTGTATTTTATTATTAAACTGAAAATGAATGGTATAATACTTACAATTTCGATAAATTATATATATATATATATGGAAACAAAGATCTTCAGGTTGATTTTGGATTTAGACAAATTAATTACACATAAACCTGGGAATAAATCAATTATATTATTCTCTAAACTCTGTTCTTTTTACGAGATTATTTATTGCATGTTGTTTGATGTTTGTGTTGTATTTATTTAGTAGAGATTTATTATCTGAGCTGTCTGTCTGATTTACCTCCCTGTTGTTTTTCATGGTACCAGTTTCCACTGTTGTTCTGTTTTATTGCCATCACGGATCTTTACCTTTTACAGTAATCTGGTATCAGATCAACATCCTTCACGTGTAATTGTTCTCCATCACGTGACCTTCACCAATTTGTTAAATACAAATGGATCGGTGTGTTTAAGATACAGTATTAGAAAGTACGAAGCTTGTTTTAATCAAAGCTTTGATTGGATCCCTCGGGTCCGATTATAAAGCTTTAATAAATGTTCTGTGGTTCCACTACATTCTGTCTCTCAGGTGAATACAAGGTCATAACCTTCACTGTTTGGACCTAATCGCGTTTAGCAGCACATGCGCGTCTGTTCTCAATTAGGACAGGACTATCGGACTTTATAAAGTTCTATCGGATTTAGACAGCACATCCACGGTGTTCACGAAATCTGCAGTACCCTGAAGATGAAGAGTGAAAACGTGTCCGAAACACTAAAATAACATGCTGTTGAAAAAAAAAATAATAATAAAAAATATATATATATATATATATATATATATATATATATATATATATATATATAAATTTATATATATGCAGTAAAGACAATAGACTGAAAATAACAAATACAGTTGAATTAACTATATAATAGATTTTATTCTTATTGTTTATTATGTTCGTGTAATATAGATTTTTATTCCAAGTGATTGTTATTAATGTGATTCTGTGATTACTTGTCAAAATGGTCAGTTTATTTAAATTAATTCGTGTATATTATATGTGTGTGTGTCCGTGTGTGTGTGTGTGTGCACGCGCAGTGTGAATCTCTGTATCTAAAAATGATGGAGGCTTCGGCTTCATCTTCCTCTTCCTCACCCGCCGAGGTCGATCAAAGCTCTTCCAATCTGCGACCACCTCCAGCCTCAGGTAGGTACAAACACTTCATTTTAATGTTTCAAGTAAAAACAAATTTACTCGCAAATGTAATCTTTTTATTTTTCAAGCTCTTTAAATCTTGTTTTCTATTTTAATAAAACAAGGATACATGTTGTTATCATTGTTATTATTAATGTGTAATTTTCTATGGAAATAAATCAGACGGAACAGATCATACGGGAGTTTTGTGCTTACTGTAACGAATAATGACGGCTTGTTGTTCTGCTGTCACTCCGGGCACGTTATTGTTAATGTTAAGGACTTAAAGCGTCAATAATTGGGGACATTATCCTCTTCAGGATGGTAATAATTCACTAATGCTGCTCAACCTCTTCATCATTCTGAGCCTCAACTGGTCCACATCATCAGCACCTTCATCATCAGCAGCACCATCGTCATCATTATCATTATCAGCACAATCACTCGTTCTAATGATGTTTGCCTTTTACAACGACCTCAATACTTCATAACACACCTTCTTTAACTTTTCCTTATTTAAATGAATTTCTAAATGAAATTTCCCCCCAAAAAACCCAATCACTAAGGGTTCCGGCGTTGCTAAGCGACGGTGGCTTACCATAATTGGTCAATTTAAGGCAATTTTCTCTTGAAAGAGACTCTAGAAATGAGTGTTGCGCCTGCGCAACTATGCGTGTCTGCGCGTCTGTTCGTGAGTGTAGTCCTGCGCCTGCGCCTGCGCGCTTGTTTCCATTATCTTCCTGCCATTCTTTTTTTCGTGCGCTCACTGATGCGAAAGAGTCTGTCTGCGACGCCGCAAGCCCCCAACTACACCCCCCCACACACAAACACACACACTCACGCGTGTTTTTGACTCGGAGTGATATTTAAACTGACGTGGGTCATTTTATATAAATGTTTAGAACGTTAATTGCAGTAATGTCACATGTTTATAAATAATCACTGTATTTATAAAAATATACAATTACAAATATAAGTTATTGTTGTTGTTATTATTATTATTATTATTATTATTATTATTATTATTGCTATTATTATTGTGTTGGTTACTTTAAGGATTTTGAACTAGGTAGTTTAATTGTTCTGTTGATTTTGGTATTTTTCTATTTATTGGTATTAAATAATAACTGAAAGATGAAAAGATCGTATGTATATGTATGTAGATTGAATGTAAATAATGTAATTGCCCTTACTTCTGCTTCATGAGACAAAGGTTTCTTAATTTCCTCTGGTTCAGTTTCTCTTTTTGATTTTATTGCTTTTATTGTCTTCATTAATCTGTAATTATTCTATTCGTAAATACATTTTCAGATATTCAAATATTTTAATTCAATACTATTTATAATTCGAATAATATGTTTTAATAATGTGATGATAAATAGGAGACACACACACACACACACACACGCAGATGAATGGAGGTATTTATCAGGTTGTATTTCCCTGTCCTTCTTTATCTCTCCATTCAGCACCACAGACAGCGGTGTGAGAACATGATGTATGGACTGAATCCTCCTGTGGCCTGATCTTTGTTTTGTTCCTCACCATCTTGTCTTGTGCAGTTTGTGTGTGTTTGTGATTTTCAGTGGTCTGTGGTATTTTTACTCAGCTGATGTGGGTCTATATATTTTCTGTGAGAGTCAGACACACCGTCTCACATCATTAGTTTATGTCCTGACCCTCATTTCATGCTCGGCATTGTTTCAGTGCTTCTCTTTACCCGTGGTGCTTTAGCCGTCATCAGCTTTGTGGCTGCAGGCTCCCTCTCTTCTCTGAGGAGGTCCTGAATTAAATCCACTTATGGAGCAGGAGAGAATTAACAGAGGTGCTGATTGGATGGGGTTATGACTTGTCATCTTGGGTTTGGTCTTTATGGTTTTAGCTTGTAACAGATCAGAGATGTTCACATGTCAGTTGGGTTTCATTTGAACGCTTAATAATTTAAGTTGAGCTATTAATTTATTTACAAATACCATACTACTAATACTTTAGATTTTAATTATACTACCACTAATAATAACCTGCCCAGGGAAATTTTCTCTCCTTTTGCCTTTAGAGAATTGGGATAGACCCATACCCCAGAAGGTAAATTAATAGGTGATGTCCCTACTGTCCTGTCCCTATGTATTTTCAGACCAGATGTCTTTGTACCATTTGATAATGTGGTTCAGATGATTTACACATCATTTTTATTTTCCTTATTCATTCATTATTTTATTTATTTTTTGTTTTGTATCCCAACATTTTTCCAAAGTTGGATTGTATTATTTTCTGAATTCCAGATGATTTGGGTCTTTTTCAATTGTGACTAAAATCAGAGGTGAAGCAAAACCTAAATATCCCCAAGCTGTTAATTGAAGCGATAAAATAAAGGTTCAGTTATCAAATTCTGTTTTTCTCTTGAAGCTATACATGCTATTTCACCAATCAGTTTAGTGCATTACTCTGTGATCTAAATGGATGATCCAGTGAATGTGACAGGTTCTTTTTAGAGGTTCTTCTTCCAGTTTGAATGACTTCTTATAGAGTTCAGGGCATAGAACTCCTCTTTTGATAGGCATTCTTACTAAAATCTTGTAAAAGTCCTTTTAGCTGTGTGCAGCTATTACCTCCATATTAACTAATATCCATGGTTCCAAAATAATAAATTCAGAAAGCACACAGGTCAGACATCCACATTATTTATTGCTAATGTCTGAATTTAATACATCCTGATTATATCCTTATGTCTAAAACGCTGAGCAGCTCTTCCTGTGGTCTTTCCACAGCATGTGACGGGTGGTACGGCATGGCCCACGGCTGCACCCGGAAACTGGGCATGAAGATCTGTGGTGAGTTTTTGGGTTCTTCTGACATTTTGCTCAGTAAAGGTGTTGAAATATAAGCATGGTTTAAACCTCTTCATGTCCAGCATGACCGCGGTGTGATGTATGACCCCACCCTGTTCCGAATGCTCTAATCCTGCCACTGCTTCCTTCTTTATCACTGAGCCTTTCTGACCCAAATCCTAGAAGAACAGAGCACAGGCTGTCACTGCATGTTTCTATCACCCTGAAGGCTCAATCTCAAACACCAGCCTACATCGACTATTAGAGCCTGCAGCCTACCAAGTGCACTACATCTCCACTAGGAATTCACTGCCCTACTTTCAGCTAAATGGGTCAATGCAATTTTTGTACCTTTTGTTAAGATTGTTCATTTTTAACTGTAAAGATGCTTCATGACAGATTTTTACAAATCCACCTGCATTTATATAGAGAGCTGAGTAATCATTTAGTGCAGATACAACCCACATAGTACAATGTGAATTTCTAAATGCTTTAATAACCATCACCAACTTATATTTTAACACTGTAACTTAGTTGGGTTGTATTAAATTTGGTTACTTTTAACCTCCTGTTCATTTTTTATTTCACGTTGTAGTCTGTGTGTATCCTTTCTACATGTTATGATCTTATGATTCTTGTTCTTTTATATGTTCTTATCGTGGTTTTGTTTTTAAAACTCAATTCCTTTTTGAATTTAGTGTTAAGATTAGTTCGGTATATTTCTCTACGTAACCCGCCTTGAGCTTTTCTTCTGTTGTAATGTCTCCCCCTAGTGTTCAGGTTACAGCCTTACGGTTCCTTACCGCCGATCAAACTTCATTGTTTCTAAATCCTACATTTTATTTCTTAAATGTAGCGACACGTTTACAACAATTAACTTGTATAAAAAAATATCTATCAAGTTGGTTTACTTAAGACAAAAATGCTGCGTTGTTTTTAGGTGAATTCTGTTTGTTATTAATGAATCCATGCTGAAACACATAAGAAAAAAGGAGTATAAATTGATCAATTTTGACGACTATATTCACACACAGTGGAATTTCTGGGCAAATTTACTGGTGAAGTGAGCACACATGCCCGGAGTGGTGGGCAGCCCTGTATATGGCGGCCAGGGTGCATTTGGAGTTAGGTGCCTTGCCTCAAGGGCACTTTAGCCATAGTACTTGATGGGTCTGGAAGTCGAACCAGGGACTTTTAGGTTGCAAGTATCACTGTAATGGAAGTTTCCACAATTAGTAGTTTAACATACAAGGTCATCAAGAAAAATTGCAATCATTTACCAAAGTAGTTGTCATATCTAGAGATGGTGGTGGTTCAGCCAGATGAAAAAGAACTTTTCTCAGAACAAGCTCACAAAGATATTTTATCATCTACAGTTCATAACATTGTCAGAGGATTTAGGGAGTCAGAGGAGAATCTCACTGTGTAAAGAACTGAGCCAAAAACCACATGCTACATACTACATGCAGCTGCCATTTTTATGGTCACATGGGGACAGAATATCATTTGCACTTTGATTAGCACAGAATAGCACTTTGGAATATCATTGCTACTTGACACATTTTTCTGCTGCATCAAGAAAAGCAATCTAAACCTGTATTTTACAAACCATATATTAATGGAGCACAGAAACTCCTGTCAGTTCTCAGATGGATCAACAGATGGTGGAATCGTCTTTTGTGGTCTGATGGATTCCATGATCCAAACAACAAAGACTCTCCATAATGTGCCCACAGCATGAGTTATCAGCATGAGTCTGAAGGTTCCACTGATTCCGATTTTAGAGAGACATGTCCTGCTGTCAGGGCAACATCCTTTCCAAAGAACGAGACAATACCAGTGGTCCTTCAGAAACAGACCGATGCTCAAACCTCAGCGCTTATCAGTACAGATCCTCAAAGGGCAGCATGTCCATGCATAATGCACTAAATGTATATAGTGTTTGCACAGTTCACCATAGGTGCGGTGTGTTGTGATTTGCATCATGCACCTCCCTTTTCCTGTAGTGCAGTATCTAAAGAACCTTCTGATTTGAGCTGGGATCTTGTTACCGTTTATCATATGTTTTTTTGGATTGACGCTTTTAATCTGTAATAATTTCACTTTATGCTCAGAAGTGGGATGTTGATGCTCAATTTAGTTACGCACCTCGGTTATCACCCAGATCAAGTGTGGAGCAAAGAAAGCAAAAACCTGAGGATGACACAGGGAACCATGACAATGTTCAAGTACAAGTTTCTCCAGCAGTCTAAGAGGACCATATTTTAGCAGATGGCACCCGGGTTTGTTTTAAGCAACAAGTCTTTATTGGAGCTGGAAGCTGCCAGTTTTTGAGAAACGTTGGCTTTTCCACCAGCGACAGTGTATGGAGCAGCAGTAGACATTTTCCAAATAAAAAAGGTCTGAGCTGTGTTGGTAAAGACAAACAGAATTGACACATTCTGGAAATGGGAACAGTTGTGCAACACCATGCCTGAAGGAGAACAGAGAGCAAAACCTTGGAAGAAGTGAGCTCACTGTTCCAGGATTGTGTGCATGCAGTAAGAGGTAAGAGACCTCACTGTCTGTGATGGCAAATGGAAGTATATATTAGCATTTAGCATAGCAGTGTCCCAGAACCAGTTTACCCTGTGCCAGAGGAGCGTGTCCTTAAGGACCTACGTGTGGTCCTATAGTGGATGTCAACCGCCGAGCAAATGGTGACCAGCCCCTCACTCTGGCAGCATGGAGGCTGTGATGTCAGAAACATGTCTCCTTGTCATTTTGTGCATGGTGTCAAGGTTACCAGTGTGACTGACCCTAAATCTGTAGGAGGGGTGATGGAATGTCACTGTAACATTCACAGCATGTGATGTTTCTTTGTACTCAGTCTGTCACTCAGTGTTTTGTTGGTCCATTTCACTGTAATCTTCAGTTCTCTGTTCTGCTTTGTGTTGCGTTTGTCATTGAAAAGATTTTCCCGTAATAAAAGAGATTTGTTTAGATGAGAATAGAGGTTTGTTTGGTTTTCTGCACCGACCCTACAGAACATTTACAATCTGCATTAGAAACTGCTGCAGAAAGTACAATACAATCTTCCTTTTGTGGTGACAGAACCAAACCCAGGCAAATTTCTTACACTTAATGTAAGCAGTTCATTCTTAACCCTAATAGAGGATAAAGCAGAAGATGATGATTTATCTGAACTGAAACTCTGTTTTAGTTTGGTTGTAAACCCATGATCATCAAATCTGCTGCTCAGAGGCAGAGGTAGGCAGAAGGCACAGTACACCGCAAAACTTGGTGTGTCATGTTGCTGGATGTGTTTGATTTACTGGAGTTACTGGAGCCCTTTTGTCAGTTCCAGTCTGCTGTTTCATCTGTTGATCTGTTTTATCTGCAATGCTGCTGCTCCCTGGTGTCCTCACCATGTCCTTACCAAGTCCTAACCATCTCACCATGTCCTCATCATGTCCTCACCGAGTTCTCAGCATCTCACCATGTCCACACCATGTCATCACCATCTAACCATGTGCTCACCTCATCTCATCATGTCTTTATCATATCTCCACCATGTTTCCACCATCTTACCATGTCCTTACCCTGTCCTCACCCTACAATCAGGATTGATTATAGTAAATGGTTAATTAATTTTCATGCTTATGAGAATGAATTGTGTATATAATCAGCATTACTACCACAGTCAGTAAACACAGTTAAACCTTGATCACAGATTTGGGTTACACTTGCTTCTGGTCTCTGTTTTAAAATGCATAGACACTAAAATCACCAGAACATAGATCTTGACCACCGGTGTTCCAGTGAGATACAGTGTATTTAAACCTGTATGAGGTTTGTCCACCAGCCCAAACCAAATGATGTGAAATAATACATTTACCTCACGGGACAGAGCTGAAAGGTCAGTGAGCAGTAATTCAGCCTGCAGGCCGGCGTGAGCTCAGTGTTCTCTTTCTGTAACATGTTTTGAGCCTCTCTTGAGAAATCGACTTGATTTAGTGATTAAAATGAAACACGAGTAAGATGGTGAAGGAGGAGGAGGAGAAGGAGGAGGAACAGAAGCTGTTTTTTGAGCTGACTTCATAAGAAACATTCTCATGGGGGATTGTATTAGTAATTGTCCCCATTTATTACCATTTTATTTTAAACAGCCTCATGTATGTATGGCTTTCATATTTCCAGATTCCAGTGCTTTGAGCAATGATGACTATGTATAGGACCTATAAAATAGGGATGAGACAATTGTTTTTGCAATTAAAAACGTTACTATTAATTATTCGTATGAGCGCCACAGTCATGATGACATGAAAAATATGTATTATGCTTGTGGCGCAACACAAACGGAACAAAAATAAAGTTCCACTTGTAGTGTAGCACACTCTGTTTATTTTGTCTTTAAAGGATTTTTTTTTAATGGATATGAATATGTAATTTATTCACGTTTTTTTTGTTTTTTTTTCACAAAATAATTTATTTGTTGTATAAAGAACATTTTATGTTAATATTAAGCAAAATATTATTATTAAATGTTATTTTGTGTTTACATGAACTAAATAACACACATAAGAAACTGTGCATCGTTCCTGTGATTTCTGGCAATTTAATGATAAAGTTCATTATTGCTTATTAATCATGATTATATAACCATGATTATTTGTTAGATAATAATTGTACAATCAGAATATGTTATCGTCTCATCCCTAGTATAGAGCCTGTGGTAAATCACTGACAGCCGATCAAATCAGTGTCCATTGAAAATCAGATGAACTAATGTTGTGCCCCACTGATATTAACTGTAACAATGCACAGGGGAGGAACTGGGGCGGGGGGAGGGGTGTACTTTAACAAGCCAGGCTTTTATCACACAAAATGCAGATGTTTTTTTAAAAATGTCTTTTTTTCATAAGTCACAGATTTATTGTGATGTGCTTCAGTATATCAGATGTGTGATTCATCAGTTTTACGGAGAGAATCAGATCGATAGCAGATCTATATTAGTTCTGTGTGCCCCCAAGTAAATGACCTGGTCCTGGTTAATTCAGGAAACTCTGTTACTCACTGGTGTGGAACCAAAGGGGAGGAACCCATAGTTAACTTATAAAAGCCTGCAGTCTGAGTGAGTCTGATGAGAGAAAACCTCTGAGGTTCCACCGAAACTCCAAATGTTTGTTAACAACCTCCACTCTTCATCCTCCTGCATCACTGCAGGGTTCCTGCAGAAAAACAACAGTCTGGATGAGAAAGGAAGGATGATGGGCTCCTTCAGAGACCAAGAGCAGAGCCATAACCGGGAGAACAGAGAGAAGGAGGCCTGCTTCACTCGCACTGAGACCGACTTCTCCAATCTGTTCGCCCGCGGTAAGCAAACTAAAGTGTGATGTACCTGCTTACAGACATCTTGATCATTTAAAAACATTTAAACCTAATGATTTAAGGAATTGGGTGCACACAGGACAGCTACCAACAACAGAACATTTTAATTAAAGTAACTTGGGTCTGACCATAAGAATCTGAACCCAAACACACTGACCAGTATTCAGTATTTCTTTATGTACTGAACCTAAATGTAAGGCTATTTATTTTTAAAAGGCTAAATAGACAGATTGGCGCCACGGTGGCTTAGTGATTAGCACGTTCGCTTCTCAGAACTGGGGATTCCCGGTTCGAATCCCCATCTGGGTGGAGTTTTCATGTTCTCCCCGCGTGGGTTTCCTCCGGGTTCTCCGGTTTCCTCCCACAGTCAAAAAAAAATGGATCAAGTCAATTGAGTTCTCCAAATTGCCCCATGTAGAGTGTGTTTGTGTGCGTGTCTGTGTGTGTGAGTGTGTGCCCAGCGATAGATTGACGCCCTGTCCTAGGTGTATCTGCCCAGCACCCGAAACGTTCTCCCCTGGATGGGCATGGGGAACCCCCCGCGACCCTTATATAGCGGAAGGTAATGAATAAATGAATAAATAGACAGATTTAAAGATGCATTTACACACGGCCTTACAGATAGTTTTATATATAGATTTACAGATGGGCTTTATTTACGGATTATTTATGGATTTACAGAAGGTAATGACTGAAAGTGTTCCTTGGTTCCTGTTTAGTGAGGATGGTACCTCTTGTCCTTCCCTCTTATATATATAAGGATATAATGTTATAGCCGTACATTCATTCAAATGATGTGGTCTACAAACAGATTAGCTATTTGCTGCTAACCCACCTGCTATTTGTGGTTACATTACATTAACACAAACATTTAATCTTATTTTTAAAGAACTGACTCTCTTATTTCAATCCATTTCTGTAAAGAGCTCAATAAATATCTATTTACTCACAGCATCACTGTAAGCAACTATGACATCCTCAACTACAGACTTTTGGAATACATGCTCTATCTGTTTATCATGAATCTGGAACTTTCTTTTTGGTACAGATTTGCTTCCATCAAAAAATGGCGAAGAGCCAACGATGCAGTTCCTGCTGGAGGTGATGGAGATCCTTACCAATTACGTCCGAAAGACTTTTGACAGATCCACCAAAGTGTTGGACTTCCACCACCCACACCAGCTCCTGGAGGGCATCGAGGGCTTCAACCTGGAACTGTGTGACCAACCTGAATCACTGGAGCAGATCCTGGTGGACTGCAGAGACACACTAAAGTACGGAGTCCGTACAGGTGAGGCATGATGTTAACAAAACTAACTGAGGAAGAAGAGATGGAAGTCAGGTGAACCTGTTTCTAGGAGGTGATCATGAATTTGATTAAAACATATTCAAGGAGGATGAAAGAATTTCATGTGAGGCAACAAGTTAAACTTCTGCTCACGGCGTCTCAACACTGCATCTGTTACAGTGATTCACTGACATTGGGTCACTTCACCTGAAACAGGTGGATCAGTGTGGGATGGATTGATGATGGATGAATTAATTGATAAATAGATGGATAAATGGATTAATGAATCAATGGATGGATGAATGGATGAATAAAAGGATGGATGGGTATGGATTGATGTATGATGGATGGATGGCTGGTTTGATTTGTGTCCATGGTTGATGTGTTGAGTTCTGCTCTTACCTGGGATGTTCACACTGAGCTGTAAGGCCTGTCTCTGCGTTTCAGGACACCCACGGTTCTTTAACCAGCTCTCCACAGGACTGGACATCATCGGTCTGACGGGCGAGTGGTTAACTTCTACAGCTAACACCAACATGTGAGTCTTGTATTCTCCTTTTCTTGTTTTATTTGATCCCATTACTCTGATTCCTCATGTTCAAAACCATTGTTTGGTTTCTTTTTTTCTTTTTTTTTTAATATCAATGTTTATAAAATTTTCTTTCTGTCCCTCAGTCTGTCTCTCTGTTTGTCTTTCTCTCTCTCTCTCTCTCTCTCTCTTTCTGTCTATATGACTGTCTCTCTGTATCTCTCTGTCTGTATGACTGTTAGACTCTCTCTGCCTGTCTCTCTCTTTCTTTCTGTCTCTTTGTTTATCTCTCTCATTCCTTTTTGTTTTCTCTCTCTTGTTTCTCGCTTCTCTCTGTATTTGGCTATTTGTCTTTTGAGTTTTGGAGGGTCATTCCTGGTGTTTACCCCACATACCCTGTAGAATCATGGTTCTGACATTTGCAACTTATGTAAATGTTTATTTTTGCTCTTTGGCCCGAGGTGCTAGTTTTGTTAGCACCATATCGAGTGATGTTCCGGTCAGTCACACAGACAGAGGCCTTGTGGCCTGGAGGAACGTTAGATTGCATATTGATCACGACACATCACAAAAGCACTCTGCATGATGATACGGAACCCCAGCAGCACGCCGAGTTCTGCAGAAGCATAAAGAGCAAATCTTTAGAGCAATGCAGGACGGGAGCGGGGGCAGGTGCAGCTTTCCCCTGAATGTCAGACCCTGATGATGAGGACATAATGGAACTACTGTAGCGCAGAATGGAATCATCCTGAATCTGGTTAACGACCCATTGATTGAGCTCGAATAATAGCGGGTGGAAGCCAAGTGCCAGCTGAGACCGGTCGGTTTGTGAGCCGCTTCGGCCCCCCACTCTGCCTCTGGGTTCTGGAACTGTGGAAGCTTCACATGTTGCGTGTCTTCAGGGTGACTTCATGCTCCCATGGAACGGAGCCGCATCATTACCGCCGTCCGTCTTAATATAAAGGCATGGACTCCATTACAGAAGACACTTACAATGAGGAAACGCTTGTTAAAGCACCATTACGAGAACAATGGCTGCTGGCACAGGGGCAATTACTTACTCTAATATACTCCCCCTCCGATGTGCTGCATGTAAAACTCCCATGCAAAAAAAAAAAATCACATTTACCCCAAATATTATCAGGGGAATATTTAAAAATACACAGGACCCTTGTTGACTTTTCTAAAAAAAAGGGGCCAAGAGACTTGGAAAGACTAAGAAACTTTAGTTTAAACATTTGAAGTTTTGTTTAAAATCCCACAAAAATAAATATCATGTTGGACTTCATGTTGAATAAATATGAAGAAAAATATAAAGGAAAATTTTAAAAACTGTTCTCCAGCATTAGAACCTCAAACTCTAAATGTGATTGTGGTAGTATCAGGGTTCTGGCTCGTTTTGCTACATCTGGACCAGAAACACTTACCATATGTGATGGAGGAATAAATTCTGGTTCTTTTACCGGCAACTCCTAAAGAAGATGATTAGAACATCATCAGCAACAAAGTGTGTCATGTTAGGAAAATGATAAAGTGATCTATTTTGCCGACAGTACTTACCCACAGAGAAATTAGTCCTCCACATTTAAACCATCCGTGCAGTGAAACACATACATATACACACACTAAGTGAAAGCGTTGGACAGCCCTGTACATGGGGAGCAATTGGGATTAGGTGCCTTGCCCAAGGGCACTTCAGCCATAGTACATGATGGGTCCAGGAATCGAACCGGGGACCTTCAGATTACAAGGCTGGTTTCTTAACCACAAGTCGACGACTGCCCCTACTCCCCCTAATGACTCTTTACACAAGTCCCTTTACCAAATAGTTCTGGTGATTAAATTGAGGTGAGTTGTTCCTCATTTGAGGAACCAGTACCTCTAAATCTGTTTTGTACACAAGAACTAATTAATACTTCTCCTCCAGCAGTTAAGATAAGATAAAACTTTAGTAGACCCATCATAGGGACAGTTACTTTGTGTACAACAGCACAGGGTTTACAGTTATTACTGCACAAGGGGGTCACATACTTTTACCCTCAGACACATAAAACTCTCCCTTTCGTCCTCTTTTACACACACACACCTTCTCTCATGCATGCCTCTTGTGTTGGGATGGTGCTCCGTTATGGTGCCAGGCATCTATGTGAATGAGGCTGTTATCTGGCCCGACCAGCATCTCTAGCCTGTTTCCTGTCACTCTGAGCTCCTCTATTGAGCCCGCCAGATATTCATCTACCACACAGCCCCTTCATGAAAAGCCCCCAGCAAACCAGCACTTATCCACCCACCATCACCCCCCCCTTTTAATTAGCAACATTCATACCACAGCTTTTATCATTAGCATTTTAATGGGATTCCTCATGAGGCTCAGCCAGAAGCACCGCTTTTATGAACATAATAAAGTGCAGGTATCTATGACATCTCTGATGGTGATAATGGGGTTGGCAATAGAGACTATTATGAGTGGGTGACTTGTTTTTATTCGGGGGAGGTAAAGCGGAGAATACACTGAAGAGCAATATGATTTTATTCAGTTACAAAATATCAGTCACATGACCAGAAAATCTGACTTCCGTCCTTCAGAGGGTTTGTCTTTAATAATATTAATAATATTTGTTCTCCCTGTCGCTCTCTCTTTGACACCCTCCTCCTGTTCTCCTGGGTCCAGGTTTACATATGAGATTGCCCCTGTGTTTGTGCTGATGGAGCAGCTGACTCTAAAAAAGATGAGAGAGATCATTGGTTGGCCCAATGGAGAAGGGGATGGTCTCTTCTCACCAGGTATGGGTAACATTCAGAAACCATTACCACCAAAAGCATATAATATTGTCACTATTAACTCTTGTTTTGCCTTAAGGGTCAAATATGACAAAAGAATCTGCACATGGTTCTGCTTTCTGCTCAAAAATTCATCTGTCAATCAACAAATCAATCAAATAATATATTAATGTTTAGAGTTTGACACAAAAAGCATCATCACACAATGATGAGGACAGTGCTCTTATTTTATTACACTGCATAAACAGAAGCATGTGGACACCTCCACACTACACCTCCACTTTAAACCTCTGCATTACACCTTTATGCTACACCTCCATATTATAGCTCCACGTTACACCAGGGTCAGTTAAGTTCTTTTACATTGAACATACAAATATGACTTTATGGACTTTACTGTGCTGGGGCTCAGTCATGCTAGAACAAGGGCTGGGACAATGTCTTCCACAAATTGTTTCCACAGATTTTACCTGTAAGGAGGTGGCCTTATACTTTTTTCAGTGTCTGTATTCAACATCGTGTTGAACAGTAAGCTATGATGCATTTAAAATTCAATAAATCTGATTTTTATCTTAGGGCGGCATGGTGGCTTAGTGGTGAGCATGTTCTCCTCTCAGCGCTAGGGATTCCCGGTTTGAATCCCAGTCTGGGTGAAGTGTCCATGTTCTCCCCGTGTCTGCGTGGGTTTCCTCCGGGTTCGCCGGTTTCCTCCCAAAGTCCAAAAAACATAGATCAAGTCAATTCACTTCTCCAAATTGCCCCATATAGAGTGTGTCTGTGTGAGTGAGTGTGTGCCCAGCAATAGATTGGCACACTGTCCTGGGTGTATCTGCCCAGCGCCCGAGACATTCTCCCCTCTCCCGAGCCTAGTAAAGGATAAAGCAGAAGATAATGAAGGGATAGATATTTATGTTAAATATTTTAGTTTTTATAGTGATTAAATTGAGGTTCTGTTCTGTTTTCTGCACACAGGTGGTGCTATATCAAACATGTACAGTGTGATGGTGGCCCGTTACAAGTATTTTCCTGAGGTGAAAACCAAAGGCATGTCGGCGGCACCACGCCTTGTTCTCTTCACATCGGAACATGTAAGCAGTGAGGGAACCAAAGTAAATCTTCAAAACCTAAACGTTGTTGTTCTCTTTAGCTCTGAATCTGTGTTTTGTGCTCACTGCTCATAGAGTCACTACTCTATTGCTAAAGCTGGAGCAGCTCTGGGGTTCGGTAAAGAGAACGTCATCCTGCTGAGCACCGACGAAAGGTATGTTCACTGCTCTGTGAATTCTGTTCTAGAAAGCAATTTAGATCCAGATCTGAAACTGGCTCTCTGAACATAGCTTCATTTAGGATATAAAACTTCATAAGTTGATGAGAACCATCTTCAGCATTTCACCAATATATTTATTGATATATTTATCCAAAAGGATCTAAGATAGGCTTCAGCACCCTCCCATAATTGTAATGAAGTGGTTTAAATATGTTGAAATATGTTGTGATTGAATAAATATATTGTTTTAGATTAATTGTGTTTAAGAGCAGTTACTTTATGTCAGCTTAAAAAAAAACATATGTACAGAACAGAACATCTGGAACGCAGCTGCTTTTAACTAATATTCTACGTTGTTTAGTTTCTACATTTCTTCTCTCACTATAAAATAATTCAGTCTGTAAATCTTGAATGTGTAGGGATATGGATAAGAACTCAGATAAATACTGATCAGAACCTGAGAAATTCTAATCAGAACCTGAGAAATTCTGATCAGAACCCCTAGAAATATGAATTAAAACCGCAACTGATAGGATCAGATGTGACAGTTAGGTGTATATATCTAATAATGATGGGAACATGCATGACACATAACAAATATTAATAACTGAATTATGAAATACAAAGGAAATATAAAAAAGCTCCCAGAACATCCCATAATTCCTCACTCTTTGTCCTAACATTTTTTCAGAGGTCGAGTCATTCCTGCAGACCTCGAGGCCAAAATCATCAGTGTCAAACAGAAGGTTTGTCAAAGTTCTTTCTCTTTTGAGTCTTTCAGGCCTGTAGATATAGTGTGTGCTATATGTGTCCTCCTGTAGAGTGTATATGAGAGTGAACATAAGGTCAGGAGGTCACACATTCAACCAAAACTTTCACCTGATGATCTTTAAGAAGAGTTCCTTTTTGTTGAAATAGACATGTACTTAATACATGTTGAAGTTCCTATAAGTATGAACCAATAGATTTCATTGGCACAATATTAAAAAGACATCAATTTAATTCAGTCAGTATTAACTGTCAATCAGCTCGTCACCACGCCCCTGATTACATTCATAGTCAGACTGAGAGATAAAACTTTATAATAAATACATTTGTTTTCTGGTTCGTCCATGCACATTAAAGTTAAAGTTGTACTGCAGTCTCCCACCAGAGGGCATCATAGACGTCAGTATGGAGTTCTCACCTGCTGTCAGCACTCTGTTGTTATAAACAGTTTAAAAAAGTTATAAAGAACCTTTCAAAACATTTGGATGTGGATAGTGAGGAGTAAATAGTATGAGGAGTGAATGAGGAGTAAATAGAGGAGTGGAGACTGCAGAAAGGAGTGAGAATGGGAGATTGAGGAGCAGAGACAGAGGAGCAAAGTGTGAGAAGTGAAGATAGGAAAGTAAGGAGTGTAGAATAAGGAGAAGGGGAGTAAAGAGTGGAGAGTGTAGAGGAGAGAGTGGAAGGAGTAGCAGAAAGTTTATTTTCTTCATGTTCACATACTTCACATTACATGTTCACAGGAAACTGTGAAATCAAACTGAATGTGAAGGTGGTTAGTCCATGTTTGAGGTTTATTGCTGTATGCTGTGTTAAACAGGGTTATGTTCCGCTGTTTGTGAATGCAACTGCTGGAACGACGGTGTACGGAGCATTCGATCCCATCAATGAAATTGCAGATATCTGTGAGAAATACAACGTGTGGCTTCATGTGGATGTGAGTTCCACTAAAAAAGTAAAGCAGTGGATCACATGATCATAAAAATATATTACTGAGTTTGTGTGTGTGTGTGTGTGTGTGTGTGTGTGTGTGTGTGTGGTGTGTGTGTTCAGGGTGCTTGGGGTGGTAGTTTGTTGATGTCGAAGAAACATCGTCACAAGCTGCATGGTGTTCAGAGGTAAAGATCCGAGCACAGATGCCATCACAATGTTTTCCTTCTTTTTATTCACATCATTACACCTAAATTTCTGGAGACACTATTGCTGTCTCTCTAAAATGTCTTGTAATTCCTGTTCCAGAGCCAACTCCATGACATGGAACCCACACAAAATGATGGGAGTTCCTCTGCAGTGCTCTGCCATCCTGGTCAGAGAGAAGGTAACCATGACAATGCGTACACTTACTCTCAGTCTGAAAGGCTTTCAGAAACTTAGAATGCTTCAGTTCAGAATTCTGAACCTCACATGGCAAACTGACAGCCTAAAATACCAGCACGTCCTCTTCAGAGGAACAAGAATTAAAACCCCTCTCAAAACAGAAACCCCACCATGAGAACATGAGTACACACAGACCCCCCCCCCCCACACACACACACACACACACACAAACACTTTACACTCGGTGGGTAATGTGTCTGGTTGTGTTTTTCAGGGCATGCTGCAGGGCTGTAACTCAATGTGTGCTGGTTACCTGTTCCAACCTGATAAGCAGTACGACGTGACGTATGATACCGGAGATAAAGCCATTCAGTGCGGCCGCCACGTCGACATCTTCAAATTTTGGCTCATGTGGAAGGCTAAGGTGAGTTTCACCAAATGTAAGCACTCACAGCTGTGATGGTGTGTGTGTGTGTGTGTGTGTGTGTGTGTGTGTGTGTGTGTGTGTGTGTGTGTGTGCGCGCGCACTGCACTTCTGCAGTGTTTCTATAACAGGAGTTTTAAAACCATGACTCCTGCTATTTAAGATGACATATAGAGTATTTTCAGGTTGTTATTTCGTTTTTTAGGGGACGGTTGGTTTTGAACAGCATGTGGACAAGTGTCTGGAACTGTCTGAGTATTTATACAACAAGATCAAACACCGCGAGGGTTATCAGATGGTCTTCCAAGGAGAGGTAACACACATTTTTGTTATTATACATTATGGGGATTTCAACTTTATTTTTACTACCAATACAAACCATAACCTAACCATATCCTAATTATGTACTAACCATTACCTAATCATACCCTAACAATCTATTAACCATAACCTGACTAAACAACATAATTTCACTTTAAAACTAAATGATTTACACTGTGACCAGCTTCAGGTCTCTACAGGGTGGAAGTGTAATCATTGTCACATACATCAGTTCACACACACACACACACACACACACACACACACACACACACACACACACACACACACACACAGTTCAGTGCACTCTTAACTGCTCATAACTACAGTGAACCGAAGAAATTTACCTTTATCTGTTTATCTGTGTGTTTTTATGTTTCTCTCTTTCTCTCTTTCTCTTTTTCTCCGTCTCCCTCTCTCTCTCTCTCTCTCTCTCTCTCTCTCTCTCTCTCTAGCCTCAGCACACTAATGTGTGTTTTTGGTACTTTCCACCAAGTTTGAGGAACATGCCCGATGGCGAGGAAAGGCGGGAGCAGCTGCACAAGGTACGACTGCACCATCCAACCAACTTTTAACATTATCACAAACTATAGCTAAAATGAATCTGCTGACATCTGCATCTCAAGGTGGCGCCTAAGATCAAAGCACTGATGATGGAGTGTGGCACCACCATGGTTGGTTACCAACCTCAGGGCGACAAAGTCAACTTCTTCAGGATGGTTATCTCCAACCACGCGGCCACCAAGTCTGACATCGACTTCCTGATTGATGAGATAGAGAGACTGGGCCAGGACCTGTAGAACCATGTGGTTCACACACTCACAAACACAAACACATACACACACACACTGCTGTCTTAACCCCGGTTCTGTACAGCGTTCTATACAGTACTCATTAGAACCCTGTACTGTATGTTGTAAATATCTCTCACGGTGTAAAGTCTGGGCTGTGCTAATAGGTCTAGAACCTCCTCTCGTGATTAGCTCCCCGGTTCTCAGGGCTTTACCTGCGGCGCAGAGGTCTGGGTTTGGATTTGATTAGAAACTGAACTCTAAAAAAACCTAAATCTTCAGGACCAGACCATATGATGGACATAGAATTTAAGAAAGACTGTTGTAAGGTGGAACTGTGGAACTAAACCATGCTTTGAGGTTCCTTTTTGGGTTTCAGTTAACCTGAACTATCATACCCCCTTAAAATATGGACTGTGTTAGGGTGCAGTGACACTTTAAATGTAATATTAGCTTAAGATGCTGTAACTAAAACATGTTAGTAACATTCTAATCAAGAGTCCTAAACAGAATCTTATAAATAATTACATGATTATCTTTACCATCTTCATCTTCATCCTCTGTGACCTGACAGGCTAAAATAAAATGTGTGTAGCCCATGTGGGTGAAGCTCAATTTCTATGCTAACTAGGAAAGCCTTGTAGCTTATGATCTCGCTTTATTAATCAGTTTGTAACTGTTTCACTCACTGATCAACAGTCTTTCAGCACTGGGAAACCAGGTTCTAATCCCTATCTGCGTGGCATTTCCATGTTCTCACCATGTCTGCATGGGTTTTAATATTAAATAATGCCTAATCAACATTCCATTTAATTTGGACCAAATGATGAGTACCATCGTCTTCGTGAAACCCAGAAGCACAATCACTCGCGGTCATGTCAACGTTTAGTCTGTCTAGTGGAACCGCTTTAAAGAGATTTTTTAACCCTAAACACATTATTAATTATGTATTTCCTCACTCTGTGGTGGCACGACAGTTCTCTGTTGGTTCTGTGACACAGACACCACTCTGATCTGGTACTCCTTCATAACGTCTCCTGACACACAGAACCTTCAGCACATTCACAGTTTTTGATGATGTTCGTGTCGTAATTCGTGTTTCGTGAGCACATTTCGATCATTGATCACATTTATGGTCCAATAGTGAATTTGTGAGCCAAAGAATGATGATGTGAAACCAACTTTTTATCATTTATTCGTGTAAGTAAGCAAGTATCTATGATATATACATATATTTAAGAATTCTATATATAGGTATATTCTGTACATGTAAATGTCTTTATTTCTTTATATTTACAGTAAGTATATGTTCAGGCCTCTGACCTCAGTGCAATCCATGTGTTGTGTATCTGTGATGTTGATTAGAACTGAATGTTTTGAAGCAATCACTTTTCTGTGGATATTTATTTATCAACTATTAATATGAATGCAAGCAGCTTAATCTCTGCCATGTAGAAAACAAGCACAATGTTAAAATCAGTTAAAGGAACACAATAATCAGATGTCACTCTTCCTTTAATGTAACAGAACTAAGTCTTTGCACATCATGTGTCTTCGGTGTATAAACCTGGTGTTGTGGTTTAAGCCTTTTTTGTTCATAAAAGAACAGAAACTGCCCATGTGCATTGTGAATGGATGGGGTGAGGGGTAAGGGGGGTCTGCACTTTAAAGTCCTATCACTCTGTGTGAACTGTCAACTGTATAAATCTCTAATAATCTGATGTAATAAAGTTTGTGTATGATAATAAATATATAATAAAGCTAATGAACTGTTTAATTCAATCTGTTCTCTTTTCTTCAGTTTCTTCTGTTTAAACCCCAGGATCATGCTGCTGGGTCAGAGGATGAGGGTATTTTAATATAAATATATAAATTATATATTATATAATATATAAATTATTAATATATAAATTATTCGTTTTAGTTTCCAAATTCAGTTTATTTTTCATATTTTCTTTTTCTATTTTGTTTTGTATTTGATTACATAATTAAAACGAGTTTGTCGTTTGTCCTCTATATGGTGTTCTACATTATTCCAACCACACGGTGGCAGCACAAGCATAAACCCAGTTTACATTAAAACACGATTTATGTACTGAACAATATTCATTCAAAGATAAGAACTTTGGATAGTACTGAAATTAAGGGAATTATAAGTAATAAAAGACAATAAATCATTTGTAAGATTTACAGGTGTGTGTGTGTGTCTGTCTGCGTCTGTTTGTCTATGTGTGTATATGTATACTGTCTACGTGTGTGTATAAAACAGGGGGGGGGGGGGGGGGGGGGGGGGGGGGGGGGGGGGGGGGGGGGGGGGGGGGGGGGGGGGGGGGGGGGGGGGGGGGGGGGGGGGGGGGGGGGGGGGGGGGGCGCCAATCCATCGCTGGGCACACACTCACTCACACAGACACACTCTACAGGGGGCAATTTTGAGAATTCAATTAACTTGTTCCATGTTTTTGGACTGTGGGAGGAAACCGGAGAACCCGGAGGAAACCCACGCAGACACGGGGAGAACATGGAAACTCCACCCAGATGGGGATTCGAACCGGGAATCCCTAGCGCTGAGAGGCGAACGTGCTAACCACTAAGCCACCGTGCCGCCGTATAAAACAGTAATAACTGATATTAAAAGTTACGTTTTTACCCTTTAATTGTGTTTAATTAGCAGCTAGATGAGACCATGAATCTAATCAAAAGGTTTATTGAACTTCGGTCTGAAATATAAATGTTCTACTGTCACTATGGAGACGATTTGAGGGGTTTTGCTTGTCCAATGAGGGTCCTGTTTGTTAAAACATACTTTAAGCCAATAACAGTGTAAGGGGCGGGGTTAATCCGAATGTGGGTTGGAAAAACAACACTACCCACAAGCCCCTTGCCTCCGTACTGCCACGTAACTGTAGTAGCCGCCGCATCGCTGAGGTCGCTAACCGGGCTGAGCTCACCCAAACCCAGGGAGAGGATCCGATTATTACCGGTCTCACCGACACGGGGGCATCATGGGGGGCTCACAGAGCGTGGAGATTCCCGGAGGAGGCTCAGAGGGTTACCATGTCCTCAGAGTAAGTTTAAAGCAATGCTGTTCGCTGAAATGCTCTATCGCCTCGCTTAGCATGCTAATGCTGAGGTTTTAGATGTTCTGCTTGATAAATAAAATAAAGCCCGAGGATCGGAGTGCGGCCTGTTCTCCTCATGCTAACTGCGCAAATATGGAGGGAATGTCGGCTCTTAGTTTCACAAGTTTCAGTTGAAAGGCTTGTTTATTGTGTCCCTGTGGAGCGAGTCTTTGGGTATTTATTATTTGACGTTGCAGTTCGTGTCATTTCAACGCTCGTGTTTACCGGACTAACCTCCATAACCCGTCAATCTGCACAAAACTGAATAGGGTCAACCACAAAGTTGTATTCATGTTTTAATCACTTAGATGTGTTATCTGTAGGTTTAACCATGTTACTATTTATCCACGTTAGGTGAAGAGTCGATTTGTCTAGAATGTATTTTATCCAGGTTTCAATTATCCAGGTTAGATTTATCCAGGTTTCATTTAACCGTGGTTGGGTTTATCCAGGTTAGATTTATCCAGGTTTCATTTAACCGTGGTTAGGTTCATCCAGGTTTGAATTATCCAGGTTTGAATTATCCAGGTTTGATTTAACCGTGGTTTGATTTATCCTTTTATGTCTTTTATGGACCAGTACTGATTTTAGTTTTATTTTTTCCTTAATTGATCTTAATGAAGGGGTGGCATGGTGGCTTAGTGGTTAGCATGTTTTCCTCTCAGCACTAGGGTTTTCTGGTTTGAATCCCAACCTGGGTGGAGTTTCCTTGTTCTCCCTGTGTCTGCAAGGGTTTCCTCCGGCTTCTGCGGTTTACTCCCACAGTCCAAAAACCCCTGTCCTAGGTGTATCTGGCCAGTGCCCGAAATGTTCTTCCCTGGATGGGCATGGGGAACCCCCCCCCCCAACCCTAATATAGGATAAAGCGGAAGATAATGGATGGATAAATTTTTATGAAGATGATATTAGTGAAGGTGCTGCTGAACAGTAGAGCAAAGCTCCACCCCTTCAGAGTCTGATGCACCTTCATGTAGCTCTTTTAGACTCAGATAGGGATGTAATTCATTTTTCAGACAATCCTACCAGCAGTGCTATTAACTCTCTCCGTTATAATATGAAGCATGTGCATTGTGGCATGATGGAACTGGACAGACGTGGTACTATGTCTGTTTGCGAAGGATTTCTCTGGGTTTCATAATTCAATCATGCTGGCAGGAGAATAAAGATGGTTAACCTTCACAAGTGAGAGTGCCAGGATGTTTGTGTGCTTAACATGTAAGCAGTTAGTGATCTGTTTAGGATATCCAGTCTTTTGTCCTGAAAGTCCTTGGCTGGCTTTGGGAATTGATGAGACCTTGATCACAATAAAAAAAAAAATTGGATCGTTAGTCAGCTTCACTTGGTCTTTTCCTGAGATTTTTGTGAAGTAAATAACACCATTTTGAAAGCCTAGTTCTCACAAGGTTCCTAAATATTTACATGGATCTCTTTTTATACCCACTATTGAACTACCTTATGTTGAAGTGAATGAATAATGATGTGATATACAGTATAAACAGCTTTTATTCCTCACTGTTTGGGGGTCAGTTTATCATCTACCTACTTATGTTGAGGTCTGTTTATAACCTTTGATTGTTTAGATCCCTGAACTCTGTGGTGCACTAATGTAAGATGTTAGATGAGGTTGTACATGCGCGCACACACACAGTTGTTTTAAGGTGTGTAATGTCAGCGCATTCAGGTATAGGGTGTGTTACTAAAGATTGATTGCTACACATTATGACCACAAGTATGTGGACAGTCCTCTTTATTATTTTACATTTACTATAACATATTAATAAAGTAATGAAATTAATTCTACAAAAAGAACATAATCCTAAGATTTAAGTAAATACACAGTTGTGCTCCCCCCCCCACACACACACTTAAACACTCACCTGTTTTATTCGAATGCTTTATTAATCCCCAGTGGGAAATTGCAGTTTAACATTTTTGCTCCATTTTTTGTGTTTATATTTTATATGTATATATATATATATATATATATATATATATATATATATATATATATATATATATATATATATATATATATATATATATATATATATATAAACAAAAATTTAAGATATATTAGCATGATTGGTCAGGTGAAATGTGCAAAAATTTAGAGACATTTTTATGTTTAAAAATTGTATATGAACTGTAAAGGAAATCACTGTGTGTGATTTATTTTAAACAGCATAGTCCATTTTCCCAGCGTCATCATCATGAGGAATCAGCTCATTTAGTATCTCATATTCAATTCGCCACAGACACAGATGATCTTTAACTGTTCCAAAGAGGGATTCAAATTTAGGACCCCATAGCTGTGAGACAAACAATAACCATGGTGCCACAGTGCAGCCCTTAATTTAAATATCAATAAATCAAACAGGTTAAACCTATTAAGTTCAGTTTCTTCTGTAGTGGGTTGATTCACTTGCCTAAAGACCTAAGAGTCACTAATGAGCGGGTTAATTACCATATGAACAGCTCATTTTGCGATCCTGTTGGAGAGGCTTTGCGTCGGTGTGGATTCAGAAGTGCACAGGGAGCAGCTTTTTAATACTTATGTTTAATGTTTAAATAATTTTACTTTTGGTTGGTTGTGAATGTGGAGTTTATTTAGTGCCTGTTTGTTCTACAGAAGATTAAAGTTGCTTGTGTTTATGCTGTGCAGGTACAGGAGAACTCTCCGGGACATCGCGCTGGACTGGAACCTTTCTTTGACTTCATTGTCTCTATTAACAACACCAGACTGGTATGTTGCTGGAAACCAGTCACACAGGAGAGAACTATACTTTAATCACCAATATAAACTGTGGGACTATTTAGAAGTGGGGTAGGTTCGGGTTTTAGTTCTGCACATGGGAGTCGGGTTGTAGGTTCTGTGGATGGTTTGACTGGCACCTCTCTGTTTTTTAACTCTGGAAATTTAGAATCTGGCTTGATTAGTAGGTGCTGTTGGAATAGTGCATGTCATTCTGGTGCAGATAGGAAACAGAAATACCCCTCTCACTTATCTACTTCAGAGATGTATCCAGTTCATCCACAGAACCAGGGGTTTTAAAGCAAATGTGCACACCTGCAGGATGTTCTGATGCGGTGTTCCATCTGTGTTCTTCCTAAAGCCATGTGCATTATCTGAGATCTGAGACATTCTGTGCAGGGATGGGTCTTAAGAATTAGAAGAACAGTTGCTCAAATGGAGCTGAAATGAATTGGTGTGTTCAGTGAATCCTGTTGATCAAACAAATTGATTACTTCAGGTTTCTAGTAGCTTTTGGTGAAGTAAAAGGGCTCGAATGAGAACATGAGGATGATCTATACCTGTTTGTGAGTTCACGTCCACAGACTCTTTACCATACAGTGCAGTATGGTAAAGGATTTATGAAATCAATCTTATTTTAAACTTCTGCTGTATTTGTTGCAGATGACGCCCTCTATTGTACAATTTTGTTACTGCACTGGTGCTTCATAACATCAGTCATAGTTTATGTTAAAGCTGATGACTCTGCAAAGCTTTGTGTTGTAGATGGGTTTATCAGTGTTAGAAAAAATGAGAAGTGTTGTGTGTGTGATTGTCTTTAATCTGCACTTATGTGTTTTAGAATAAGGACAATGACACACTAAAGGACCTACTGAAAGCCAACGTGGAGAAGCCGGTAAAGATGCTGGTGTATAGCAGTAAAACCCTGGAGCTACGTGAGGCCACAGTCACACCCAGCAACATGTGGGGTGGGCAGGGTCTACTGGGGGTCAGCATTCGCTTCTGCAGCTTCGAGGGAGCAAATGAGAATGTCTGGCACGTCCTGGTGAGTCTGCAGGGGAATGAAACCACCCACAGTTGTTTATATGAACCACCCTGTAGATTAGATTAATATTCTGTGTAAACCTCAGGGTTAAATTAGACACTGAATAAAGAACTGACTCTGTGGAACATGTTCTGTAATAAGGTGAGATATTTTGGACAAAAGTATTAGGATGCCTACATGAACTTGTAAATTGTCCCAAAGTTATTGGATGGGGTTGAGGTCAGGACTGTATGTTGGGTTCTGCCACACCAAACGCAACCCCCATTGGTGTTTGAGCTGTGTCACTCTTCTTTAAAAAAAAAAAAAAAAAGAAACATTCCATCTGTATTCATCCATACATCCATTATCTTTAGCTTTAGCTCAAACTATGGTTGTGGGGAGTTCTCCGTGCCCATCCAAGGAACTAGGCAGATACACCAAGAACAGGGTGAGAGCCGTCACTGAGCACACACACCATATAGGGGCATTTTAGGGCAGCTTATTTCTCTTGAATCCATGTTTTTGGATTTTGTGAATCCATTCCATCCAGATCGGGATTCAAGCCTGGATCCCCAGCGCTTTTTTTCTACGATGTATTTATTAATCAAACTTTCTCTGTGTCTCGTTTTTTAGGAGGTTGAACCAAACTCTCCCGCCGCTCTGGCCGGACTCAGGCCGCACACAGATTACATCATCGGGGCCGATACGGTAATGAATGAGGTAAACTTTCCAAATTCCCTTTGTCTCATATTTCTTCCCACTCTTTACAGCTACTTTATTAATAACCCTAAATACTTTTTTATATGTCTCTTTTATGTGTTAGAAGTCCCAGTCTGTGTTTTATTAGCTGCTCACTGGATCTCTGAGCCTTGTGATCCACTGGATGTTTAACAGCTTTATGGAGATGATTTCTGGTGATGAACCTTTATTCCTGTGTTTTCTTCTCTGCAGTCTGAAGACTTGTTCTCCTTGATCGAAACTAATGAGGGTAAAGGACTGAAGCTGTATGTGTATAATACAGACACAGATAGCTGCAGAGAGGTCGTCATTACTCCTAACAGCGCCTGGGGTGGAGAGGGCAGGTACTTGTCTGTTCACACATCGCTCACCCTTGTCCATTAAAAGTGATAAGTGATTTGATGTTTTGATCTGATGCAGCCTGTTACCCTAATGAAACATATTCGAGCAAGATGATCACCAACAGTTCCTCTAAGTTACGATTCTGTAGTCATGGTTATTAAGGATCAGACTTTAAAAGAATCCTATTCTTTAAATACAACATGACCACTCACCTGATCATTACCCTATTGATTATGTTCAAGTTTATTTTTTTATATCGATCTTTTTAGAATGGTGCATTAATCTCAAAACAGCTTTAATAGAGTGTTTAGCCTAAACGCCCAAAGGTAAAGCTGAAGTGACCGTGACAAACCTCCCATTTTGTACAAATTGTGTACATAATGACGTGTCAATTGAAAACGAATCAGCTGATTCATTTCTGTCATTAAATTCTGGTGATTTAATGCGTGTGATGCTTGTTTCTCACTCTGTCCTGTTTCTCTGTAGTTTGGGATGTGGTATCGGTTACGGTTACCTGCACCGGATCCCCACTCGGCCCTTTGAGGAGGGAAGGAAGATAAACTTTCCTGTACACACCCCCAGTGCGCCGGCCAGCCCCCTAAAGGACGGTTTTACCGAGGTGCTAAAACTTTTACCTAATTCTACAAACCTTGGTCATGATGACCTCACTTCAGTCCTATTCCTTATGACCAATAATGTAACGGTAGCGCACTGTTGAGGGAGACAAGGCAGAGCCATTGGCTATAGATTTTGAATAGAAGTAATTAATGCACCTGATCTGACTCTGCCTGATTAACATGTGCACCTTCGTGGTTTTAATTGATTCTCTGATTCTCGGGTTTGTTTTCTTTAGTCTCATAACTTATTTAGGAGAAATAAACATAGTACAGACTCATTTACATTTTATTACCGTATTTTCCGGACCATAAGGCATTATTATAAGTATTAAAAGGCGCAGTCTAAATTACGGGGTCTATTTCTGTATTTGACCTACGTATAAGGCGCACCGTACTATAAGGCGCAGTCTCAATTACGGACTCTATTTCTGTACGATCCTTATTCCATACGGCACCGTATTATAAGGCACTTGCTAAAACATACGATCTACAAGAAAAGTAAAGGATGCAAAACGGTGATTTATAATTGAAGTTTATTCTACTACTTGACAAAATACACATTATTTTCAATCACTCTTCTCCCAAAAATCAATTAAAGTCCTCGTCTTCTGTGTCTGAATTAAAAAGCTGCGCAATTTCACTATCGAGCACTCCTGGTTCCCTCTCATCAATGTCTGAGTCGTGGCTGTTTGGCAACGATGCCGGCTTTTGCGAAAGCTCGGACAACGGTTATGGCAGAAAACTTAGCCCAGGCATCCACAATCCATTCACAGACGGTGGCGTAATTTGCCCGCCGCTGCCTCCCGAGTTTTAGTAAACGTGTGATCGCCGTCTATCATCCATCGCTCCCACGCCGCCCGCAACTTTACTTTAAACGCCAATGTCCAGAGGTTGGAGTTCTTTATTTAATCCTCCCGGAATGACGGCAAGCTCCGAATAAATTTTCTTCACTCGGCTTTTTCAGCAGTGACGGTGATGTGTGGGGAAAAAAAAAACACCCGGTCGCACAACAATACTTTTATAGATTTTGGAACTCCGTACACGTATAAGGCGCACCGGATTATAAGGCGCACATCTGGTTTCTGGAAAAATTTTAGGCTTTTAGGTGCGCCTTATAGTCCGGAAAATACGGTAATCAACACTACATTTTAGAGGGTGACATGGGGAGTTGGTGGTTAGCATGTTCTCCTCTCAGCACTAGGGATTCCCGGTTCGAATCCCCATCTGGGTTCCATCAAACATGGATCAAGTCAATTGAATTCTCCAAATTGCCCCGTATAGAGTGTGTCTGTGTGAGTGTGTGTCCAGTGATAGATTAGCGCCCTGTCCTGGGTCTATCTGCCCAGCGCCTGAAGCATTCTCCCCTGGATGGGCATGGGGAACACCCCCCCCCACCCCACAACCCTAATAGAGGATAAAGCGGAAGATAATAGATGGATGGATAATCAACACTACATTTCTGATAATAGAATTTACCTTTTTTTTTTTTTTTTTTGTAAACCATACTCACACACTACAGCTTCTGTTTAACAAGAGCTTCCATATGACCTCTGGAAAGATTAAAGTGTGTTTGCTCATTTGGAAACTGTGTGCTTTTCTGATTGCGAGTGTTTCTGTCTGGTCTTTCAGGTTCAGCTCTCTGCAGTAACCCCGCCCCCTGTTGCACAGCCTGTCTCCGTCAGCCTCGAGGACAGCCTGTCTGGCTTGTCGATCAACTCTGCCGCACACACCATACCCCCAGAGCTACACACAGGTACTGGCTTTTATCCACGTTTCAATCTGCATGTTTTCAGAACATAAGGATGTAGTTAATGATCATTAAAAAAAGTTTGTGTCATGTTTGTTCATTAATGAAGTCCTGAGGTCAGAATTGCACCGTCACAGTACAATTATTTACAAGTAAATGTTTTAGCAACTCAGTGTAGATGAGAATAATCGGGTGATTTTGTAACACTTGTCACAGCCCTAACCATGGAGGGAACTTGTTCTGTAGTGCACACTTTTAAGTGCAGTGGTGTGTAGTTTTAGACAGAGCTTAACATCAAAGTAATCCATCCATCCATTATCTTTCGCTTTATCCTCTAGTAGGGTTGCGGGGGGGGTTCCCATGCCCATCCAGGGGAGAACATTTCAGGCGCTGGGCAGATACACCCAGGACAGGATGCCAATCTTTCGCTGGGCACACACTCACTCACACAGAGACACACACCAACATGCTCTATAGGGGGTAATTTGAAGAATTCAATTGACCTTGATCCCCAGGATGGGGATTAGGTGCCTTACCCCAAAGGACTCTTCAGCCATAGTACTTCGAGGAACTAAGAATTGACCTCCAGGTTACAATGATGCTGAACTAATTCTCATGCTCTTAGTTCTTTATAAAGTTTCCAAATAATTCAATAAGATTTAGTTTAGTTCCCTCAGTAGGAGCTGCTCACTTTCTCTCTACCACTGTCCTCCTTATGGTGGGTGGGTGTGTGTGTGTGTGTTTTTAGGTGTACCAACAGTCCCCCTGATGCCTACTCAGGTTACAGCCGCTATGAGCCCATTGGCCACAGTAAACCCCGGTACCACGATACCAGGTAAAAACACACTGTTGGACACCTGGGCCTCTAAGCTTCAGTACAGAAAAACAGAGCTCTTTAGTTCTCCTTATGATCACTAACACTCTTACCTGCTTCACATCCCATGTACGACCCCGGAACATTTTATATAATTGTCTGAGTAGTTTAAAGTGTTATTTAATAATTGTTACCAAGTTCAACTGGAGAAAAAATATATTCATTCATTCATTATCTTCCGCTTTGTCCTATATATTAGGGTCGCAGTGGGGTTCCCCATGACCATCCAGGGGAGAACGTCTCGGGCGCTGGGCAGACACACCCAGGACAGGGCGCCAATCCATCGCTGGGCACACACTCACAGACACATACACACATTATATGGGACAATTTGGATAACTCAATTGACTTGATCCATGTTTTTGGACTGTGGGAGGAAACCGGAGAACCCGGAGGAAGCCCACGCGGACACGGGGAGAACATGGAAACTCCACCCAGATGGGGATTCGAACCGGGAATCCCTAGTGCTCAGAGGTGAACGTGTTAACCACTAAGCCACCGTGCCGCCTGAAAAAAAAAAAATAATAATAATAATATATATATAAAAATACAATGAGGTCAGGAGTTCAACAGAGTACATTGACACTAAGTTTTAGGATTATGGCGCATTTTAAAATACACATAACTGTTTATGATGTTACAGGATTAATGCCGTTACCTGGTGGACTTCCTGTTCTACCCAACCTGCAAAACCTTCCAAATCTGAACATCCCTCTACCCAACCTTAGTGGGGTAACGTTACCCGGCATCCCGGGCCTCCCACCGTCTACCACAGGTACACACACACACACACACACACACTGCTACAGAACTTGGGCTCCTGAGAGCCTGTTTTCAGCCGTTAGTTGATATTCAAGTCTTATTATTATTATTAATTAATGTAGTAATTAATAATGTCGAGTTATATTCAAACCTTTTTTCATGTTTTCTTTATCAAATCAGTTATTAATTTACTGTTATGTGATGTTCCAATTAAAAGTAAGCTTGTTAAGCAATGCTCTATTCTGAAGGAAGCTCATTAAGTTACAAGCCAATCAGAAGTGAGCTCCTCTGTGATGCTTCAATCTTAAAAGAAGCTTGTTAAGCGACAGCAAATCAGAAGCATGCTCATTAAGCGATGCTTTAATGAGGAGTGTGCTTGGTAATTGATGAGCCAATAAGATGTAGGCTTGGTAAATGACGCTCTGAAGCTTATGCTCTGATGTGAGCTTGTTAACGATGCTCCTATCAGAAGCGAGCTCGTTAAGGGATGCTCTTATCAGAATCGAGCTCGTTAAGGGATGCTCCTGTCAGAAGCGAGCTCGTTAAGGGATGCTCCTATCAGAAGCGAGCTCGTTAAGGGATGACCCCATCAGAAGCGAGCTCGTTAAGGGATGACCCTATCAGAAGCGAGCTCGTTAAGGGATGACCCTATCAGAAGCGAGCTTGTTAAATGTCTGTCATTCTTAAGTATAGAAGTAAAGAATCTTAAGTATAAAGAGTTTAAAGGTAAAAAAAAAAAATTGGGTGGGGTCTCTGTAAAAGAACCTATTATTCAATGGAACTATTTAATTTGGACCTAATTTGAGTTCTTCCTCCTCCACTCCAGGTTAATCAGGTTTAACTCTGTCTGCCTGCAGGTTTAACATCTCTCACCCCCCTCCCATCTCTTAACCTGTCTGGCATCCCTCCCATCCCAGGCATGGTGGGAGTGTCAGCCCACCCTTTACCCACGATGCCCAGCATATCTTCGTCCTCTGAGGTCCTCCCACCCGCTTCCTCTTCCTTGACGACCAATCAGACGCCAGCGTTTATCCTAGATGCCACAGCAGCTGCTATGGTGACGGACACGCCCACAGTGCAGACGAGCAGCCCTGAGGTGACCCAGCCGAGCGTGCAGGTCACCCAGGAGTCGTCATAACCGTGATTTTTAAGTTTGCTTCCTGAATTGTTTCCCTTCTCTTTCTCTATTCAAATAATCCCCCCCTGAATATATTTATTCAGTCACATGAGGACACACTGAGAGCACGAGGACCATGTACACGGGTGGAAAAGGGTTCCTGAACCAAGTTGCCAGTTCCAAACAAGCGTAAAATGGTTCTGATTCATGTTTCCTTTTTTAAACCTTGATCATCACACATACTAAAATTATCTTGGCTTATTTTCAACTTCACCTGAGTGAGGGGAACACCTGTGCTGCTTCTACTGAGTCCTGGATTTCAGAACTATCTCCGGGCTCAGTAGGACCAGGGAGCGTGTTCTTTAGCTCTTAATTATCTGACTGGTTCAGTGGTTCCTGTTAATGGCTCAGAATGACATGGTAGACAGGGACCATGAGGATTAGATCCATCAGACAACACAGTATACCCCCCCCCTTCCCCCCGTTCTCTCACTGATCCAGCACCTGAAATTTAAAACCTTCAGATTCATTCCCTTACTCAGATTATTGTTCTGTCAATAGTGTGTTCAGGATTGAGTCAAGATCAAAGAGATTCATCTCACTTAATGATCTTAAAAGCAAAACTTGCAGCCAATCAGAATGCAGTATACTTCTGGACTTGAAGGTCAGGAATGACACAGTGAGATGAACTTTTATATTAAAGTTCCTGAATAAATTACCCTTTTATTATCAGTGGACAAAATAAATTCCTCTACAGGAACCAAACCTCTGTACAGGAACTGTTCATGTACTGAATATGAATGTAATGGTTCCGTTCTTATTAAATTCAGAACGCACAGGGTGAGAACCCTGAAACTGTAGCATCTTAATAAGTACAAGAATTATTAATGAAGTCGTTAAATCATTTCCACTATGAGGAGTAACAACCGCAAATCCCTTCAAAGATATTTAAATTTAGTATAAAAATCACTAATGTGTGATCTGATTGGACGGTCTGTACGTCCATCTCACCCCCCTCCCCCCTTTCATTCTTCTTTACTGCATTGGGTTCATGGATTTATTTATTCCACACTGATTCTGCTCGATGGAAGGAATGTTCTTATTTGGGGTTGTTGTTGTGGGCGTGTCCTCTCAGTGAGTTCTCTTTGATGATACAGAAACACATTCTATAGTAAACAGAACTACTGCAGGCTCGTAAGAAGCTTGAACTTGTGACGAACACAAGCAATAAAGAGGTTTTACAGACACCCAGCGTCTCTGTGCTGAGTTTTTGGAGCGTAAAGAGCTAAATGTTGATCTATTTTGTGGTATTTGTAGATGAAACTTCGTTTAATGAACTAAACCTAACTTCTCGATTTTGCAGTCGCAATGTAGTTCATTCTTCAGCCACTCGGTGGCAGCAGAGCAGCGATCTTTATACATCAACCCTGTAACTCACGTTATGGTTGCTTTGATTTTTTTTGTGCAGTTCACTACATTTTAACAATAAAACATTAAATGTTCTGTAAATCCCCCAACATGTTAAATTTAGTAAATTAAGAGCAGATCTGTATTCATGTAAAGGATGTGTATTTACACTGAGAATCCTGAATGGGACAGACATTTTTTTTCCCCAGTTGAAGTAAAGTTGTGCTTATTGCGAATGTGATAGATTATTCATCCATCCATTATCTCCCGCTTTATCCTCTATTAGGGTCGCGGTGGGGTTCCCCATGCCCATCCAGGAGAGAACGTCTTGGGCGCTGGGCAGATACACCCAGGACAGGACGCCAACCTTTCGCTGGGCACACACTCACTCACACAGACACACTCTATATGGGGCAATTTGGAGAATTCAATTCACTTGATCCATGTATTTGGACTGTGGGAGGAAACCCACGCGGACACAAGAGAGAACATGGAAACTCCACCCAGATGGGGATTCAAACCAGGAATCCCTAGCGCTGAAAGGAGAACGTGCTAACCACTAAGCCACCGAGCCGCTCTGTGATTGATTACTGTCACAAAGAGTTGGGATAGGCTACAGCATCTCCTCCCCACAACGGTTTTTATAATACACAGATGTAAAAAAAAACATAACACATAATTAAACTGAAATACCATTAAAAACTTTATTTACATCAATAAGACAGATTTTTAAAAAAGAACAAAGTGCAATTTGGGCATGTGTTGGAAGTGTGTGTGGATGTGTGTGGCATATGGGTGTGTGTGGAAGGTGACGTAAAGGGTGTGAGAGTGGGAAAATGTGGAAGGAGTGTGAGAAACATAAGGGGTATGTGTAAATGGTATGTGGGAGGCGTGTGTGATGTGTGGGAGGTTTGTGTGAAGAGTGCAAGTGTGTGTGTGAGAGGCGTGTGTGAAAAGTGCGAGAGTGTGGAAGTGAATGTTAATAGAACAGAACATGAGAGCAAGTGCTGTATTCAGTCATTCATTAATAACAGTAAAACTGTAAGGTTCCGCTTCTTAAATAACACTTTGTTAATTAAATCAGATTAAAAGCTTGTTAGTGTCGTTATCTCTGCGTCTGCTTTTAAATACCACAATGTTCCATCAATTAGACGTTCTGGAGGAATGAATGAATGAGTTATTCTGAACGCAGTGGGTTAGCATGTTTACGTTCTCCATTAAGTGGAATGAGGCGCATGAACGGGTCCCTCAGTCACTCTGACTCACAAATATACAGACAGACTCAGACAGAAGGAAAAGAAAGTTAGGAAGGACTTCATTTCCTGGTTGTCTTTAGTCTTCCTCCATTACAGGTGAGCAGCCTGAACCAGCAGGTGCTTCAGGAACCTCCAACAGAACCTCCATGTGACTTCATCTAGTAACAGCCGTCGCGCCAGCTCCCGTCTCGCAGCGCGCCGAAGGTGCTCAGGCTCTTTGGTGGCGTCAACAGACTGAAGGTTACAGAAAAAAGAAGAATGAACAGGTATTTACAGCCACGATAAAGTTTTAGTTCCTGGACTATTTATCCATCCATTATCTTCCGCTTTATCCTCTATTAGGGTCACGGTGGGGTTCTCCATGCCCATCCAGGGGAGAACGTCTTGGGCGCTTGGCAGATACACCCAGGACAGGGTGCCAATCTATCACTGGACACACACTCACACAAACACGCACACAATCTATCACTGGACACTTACTCACACAAACACACACTATATGGGGCAATTTGGAGAACTCAATTGACTTGATCCATGTTTTTGGACTCATTCATTCATCCATCCATTATCTTCTGCTTTATTCTCTATTAGGGTCGCGGGGGAGTTCTCGACACCCATCTAGGGGAGAACATTTCGGGCGCTGGGCAGATAGACCCAGGACAGGTCGCCAATCTATCACTGGACTCACACAAACACATTCTATATGGGGCAATTTGGAGAACTTAATTGACTTGATTCATGTTTTTAGACTGTGGGAGGAAACCGGAGAACCTGAAGGAAACCCACGTGGACACGGGGAGAACATGGAAACTCCACCCAGATGGGGATTTGAACCGGGAATCCCTAGTGCTGAGAGGAGAACATGCCAACCACTAAGCCACCGTGCCTTTACTGAAAAGAAGGGCTGAAATCAATTTAGACAAAAGTTCTATTTTGGTCTATTTGTCCACAGGATTTCTCCCCCCCCAAACCTCCCAGTACTTTTTTTTAATAGGAGATGAGCAGTGGAACCTTGGTACCTTCTCATTGGCGGAGTGCCCTTACTCCGAGGTGTCGAACTGGTTCCTATGAAGGAGGCAGGACGCGGGAGGCCACTGCGGGCCGCAGTTGGAGTTTTACTGGGCTGCGGGATGCTGCAGCCAGGCGACAGGGAGTGTAAGGAGGTGCTCAATGTGCTGGAACCTTTAATAGTGGGACTGACATACGCTGTAGCTTTGAGAGGCTGCCGTGAGGAACAGGCAACGTTCCCAACACTCTGTACTCGATTCTGCAGCTGACCAGGAGACGGGACTGAAGAGAAAGAACTCGGACGTTAAGAGACTCTGAAGTGGAACCTGTTGAGATCAGAACTCTGAGTGCAGTAGTGTGAAAAAAAGACACTTACTGGAGGACTGCAGTCTCACAAGTCCACCAGATGAATCGAAGCTCTGACTGCTGCGAATGGATGCAGACACCGTGTGATTGGTTGGATTTGGAACGCTTGGCATGCTGGGGGCCCTCACCAGATTGGGCATGCTTCTGCGGAGTTTATCTAGAAAACAAGATGGCGATGTGTTGATAAAGTAACCATCCATCCATTATCTTCCGCTTTATCCTATATATTAGGGTCGCCTATCCAGGGGAGAATGTTTCGGGCGCTGGGCAGATACACCCAGGACAGGGTCCTATCGCTGGGCACACACTCACTCACTCACACAAATACACTCTACATGGGGCAATTTGGAGAATTCAATTGACTTGATCCATGTTTTTGGACTGTGAGAGGAAACCGGAGAACCCGGAGGAAACCCACGTGGACACGGGGAGAACATGGAAAATCCATCCAGATTGGGATTCGAACCGGGGATCCCTAGTGCTGAGAGGAGAACATGCCAACCACTAAGCCACCGTGCCACCTCTCTTTAATATTAAAATTTATTTATTTTCTTTACTGAAAATAAGGGCTGAAATCAATTCAGACAAAAGTTCTATTTTGGTCTATTTGTCCACAGGATCCCTAGTGCTGAGAGGAGAACATGCTAACCACTAAGCCACGTGCCGCCCTAAAGGAACCAGTTCCAACAGAAAGATGTCACAGCAACTACACAGAACTGGAGGTACTAATATAAATATAAATATTTGAAAATTGTGTTTTCAGTCTGTGATTTCAGATTCTGATGGACAGTTTTGTGATATTAAAGGAAACCTCAGTCTCTCTGGCTCTCTCTCTCTCACCAGGGCTGTTTTTGAAGCTGGGCTCCTCTGCACTACACACAGTGGTAGATGGATGGTGGATAGATGGGGTGCTCCGCCTCCAGTCCTTAACACCAGCAAAGCTGTGCGAATGGAGCAGGGGACCGACCCGGGTCAGACGTGGCTGAGGTGGTGGCAGCTGTCCATAATCATCATCGTCGTCCTCATCCTCACAGTCATCGAAACGATGCTTCGCCTGCCGAAAGCCAAAACTGGTACTGCGTCGAATGTTGCTGGTGGAGGTCGAGGTGGAGGCGTAGTCCTGCCGCAGACCTGATGGCATAATTATCACATTGAACCCAACCGTGCAGTGAAACACACACACACTGAGTAAAGTGAGCACACATGCCCACAGTAGTAGTCAGCCCTATACACAGCACCCAGGGGGCAATTGGTGTTAGGTCCCCTGCTCAAAAGCACTTCAGCCAGAGTACTTGGTGGGACCAGGATTTAAATGGGGGACCTGTTTTTTATTCATTCATTTATTATCTTCCGCTTAATCCCATCCAGGGGAGAACATTTTGGGCCCTGGGCAGATACACCCAGCACAGGGTGCCAATCTATCTCTGGGCACACACTCACTCACACAGACACACACAATATAGGTACAATTTAGAACATTGTCTTTGGACTGTTGGAGGAAACCTGCCACCATATTGCCTGATGTTTCTTATTAACTACAGATTTTTATTATGATGAGGAAAATGATCCAAATCCCATCCAGAGGAGAACGTTTCGGACGCTGGGCAGATACAACCAGGACAGGGTGCCAATCTATCACTGGGCACACACTCACACACACAGACACATTCTATATGGGGCAATTTGAAGAACTCAATTGACTTGATCCATGTTTTTGGACCGTGGGAGGAAACGGGAGAACCCGGAGGAAACCCACGCGGACACAGGGAGAACTCCACCCAGATGGGGATTCGAACCGGGAATCCCTAGTGCTGAGAGGAGAACATGCTAACCACTAAGCCGACGTGCCACCCCCAAAGTGATGTGTTGTGTTTTATTTTAGAATTATCAGTTTATTTAAAGAATCTGAATTCCGGGTTTAGGTCTTGATAAATTAAGAGTTGGATGCTGATGACCCATCACTGTCCACTTACTCTCCTCCTGCAGACGGGCCATCACCTGGACATCAGTCAGGTCCTGCAGCCTGTACCCCTCACACATGGAGTCGCTGTCCATCGCTGAGCTCAACTCATCGTCTACAGAGGACTGCGGGCTGAACGGAGGACATCTCTGCCTGGGACCTGTTGGAGTGCCATTAAAACAATTAAACAGCCGAATAAGTGAAGAAACACAGAGCTGAAATGGATCACACTGAGAGTGAGCAGTAATTATATTAATATATATGATATCACATGGGCACGGTGGCTTAGTGGTTGGCATGTTTTCCTCTCAGCACTAGGGATTCTCGGTTCGAATCTCAATCTGAGTGGAGTTTCCATGTTCTTGCCGTGTCTGCGTGGGTTTCCTCCGGGTTCTCCAGTTTCCTCCCACAGTTTAAAAACATGGATCAAGTCAATTGAGTTCTCTAAATTGCCCCATATAGAGTGTGTCTGTGAGTGTGTGTGTGCCCAGCGATGGATTGGCGCACTGTCCTAGGTGTATCTGCCCAGCGCTCGAAACGTTCTCCCCTGGATGGGCATGGGGAACCCCACAGCAACCCTAGTAGAGGACACAGTGGAAGATGATGGATGGATGGATATATCCCATGGTAGGGGGTGGATCACCACGGTGATGAGGGGTGGGGCTGTGGAACTATTGCTTACTGTGATCGGTGGGGTGATAGAGGAAGGAGGGAGTCCTTTCTCCCAAAACCCTGTTGTCCTTTCTGCGTGAGGTCATGGCTGAAAGGATGAAGGGATAGAGGGATGAGGGATGAGACACTGGACACAGAGAGGAGATGGGAACAGGATAGTCATGCACCTCTAATGCCTACTAAGATACCATGCAACACAAACACTGACAGCAGCGCAGACCTGCTGGGGGAGGAAAGGCGGAGCCAAAGGCATTAGTTATTTGGAGTAATTAACGCACCTTATGAGCATGTGCAGTCTTTATAAGCTGTAACGTCTTATGCTTTGCTTTTCCTCCCCCAGTGCCACTGCGCTACCATCACACAAACACTGAAGAGCTGACTGTGTGTGTGTGTGTGTGTGTGTGTGTGTGTGTGTGTGTGTGTGTATAAGCAATATGAATGTTTGGTACCTGGTCTCTCAAATGACCCTGTTCTTGAAGCAGAACTGGACCGTATGGCAGGAGATGTGCAGAGTGGCGACGACACACCAATCACCTGAGTGAAATGGAAAGCTGAGGGAGATGATGATGATGAAGGACAGCTCACACTCTTCAGCCTGTTTACTGAAAAGCAGAGTGACACTATTTATGTGAGTGTGTGAGAGAGAGCTGTTTCATGTTCACAGAAGGCTTTCCTCAGGATTTTGAAGTGCATGTATCAACGTCTCTCAGATCAGATCATGTGATGTAAGACCCTGGGGTTTCCGTCATCACACTCATAAGTTTATTCCACAAGGTGGAGGTAAGAACTCCTCCAACAGTACTGTTCCTTGTTCTAAAATACAAACTCCTGCTACATGGATGTTTTCTTTACACATTGACCTTGTGGCATGTGCTTGATTTCTGAAGAGCCTACAGTAACTAAAAACAAACCAACGGTTTTAGAATGCAATTCTAATAAGATTCTGATTTTAATTAAGAGAGAAATACAATGGTACGATGGTACTGAGCTGAACCGAAGGACCAGGAAAATTTTTAAACACCCCAGTACATCAAAAAGGGCCTGTGACCTCGAGAACAAACAAGAACATTGACATCACAGAAGAACAAAGCCATATCTATGTAAGGAATCTCACATCATCCCATCAAGAGTAACAAAAAGACATAGAGAGACAGAGAGAGAGACGAAGTCCATGTGATCTCTAAGCAGATGGACACATAGCAGCATCACAGAGACCGCAATCGCGTCCCGCATCACAAACATCGCAACCATGTACCACAGCGCAAATGCTGCATCACAGACACCACAACCACAATGCATCACATAGGCTGTAACCACATCCCATAGTGCAGACGGCGCATCACATAAGTCGCAACCACATCACAGAAAGCATACCCATGTCCCGCAGCGCAGACACCACATCACAGAGGCTGCAACCACATCCTGCAGTGCAATCACTGCACTACAGTGGCTGCAACCATGCACACGCGCCACTAAAAAGGCTGCATCCACGTCTCACAGTGCAGGCCCTGCACTATAGAGGCTGCAACCATGTCTCAGTGCAGATCCTGCATTATAGAGGCTTCAACCACGTCTCACAGTGCAGGCACTGCATTATAGAGGCTGCAACCACGTCTCACAGTGCAGGCCCTGCATTATAGAGGCTGCAACCACGTCTCACAGTGCAGGCCCTGCAATGTAGAGGCTGCAACCACGTTTCACAGTGCAGGCCCTGCATTATAGAGGCTGCAACCACGTCTCACAGTGCAAGCCCTGCATTATAGGGGCTGCAACCACGTCTCACAGTGCAGGCCCTGCATTATAGAGGCTGCAACCACATCTCATGGTGCAGGCCCTGCATTATAGGGGCTGCAACCACGTCTCACAGTGCAGGCCCTGCATTATAGGGGCTGCAACCATGCCACACGGTGCAAGCCCTGCACTATAAAGGCTGCAACCACGTCTCACAGTGCAGGCCCTGCATTATAAAGGCTGCAACCACGTCTCACAGTGCAGGCCCTGCATTATAAAGAGCACAACCAAACAGCGGAACTTGTTCCCCAAGTGTTAGAAACGACCTCAGTTATAGATCCTGTATAAGACTACATATCAAATGCCTTTAATGTAAACAGTTTCCATGGTTACAGACCCTACTGCACTGACTTTTGGTCCTGAACACAGAAGATAAACGACCGTAATTCTCTCTGTACTAAGAATAGCACACAATGGTCTCTTCAAGGAGCCACACTGTAATTAACCAGGACTGGAACAGCACTGTGAGGACAGAACCAGCTCCATAAAAACCCGTGGAACCTTGACTACCCCCTCACATAACCCACAGCTGCTTTATCTAAGCGCATTGACCTAGCATCAGATGATTGTGCTTATCAGTATTAATCCCTTAGAACCTTCCTCAGGAGACTCAGTGCCTTACACCCTGACAGAAAAGGTAGGAACTCTGAATTTAAAGGAAACACTGACTCTAGAAAGTCCTTCAGTGTGAAACTTAGAAAACAAAGGTTCATAGGTTAATAAAAGGTTTAATTTAATCATTTATAGAAGATTCATGAATGCTTTCAATCAAAAGTGAGAGAAAAACACAAGTGGACTCAGATCATTAGCCTTCCCCAAAGTGCTGACCACACACACAACGTAAAGAACAAACTGATTTAACAAGAACCCTGACAGGAACCCAAACCCTGAACTGAGCAGTGTTCTTAGTCTAATATCTAAGCAGAATCAGAATATTTTAATAATTACAAGGTTAGTGTGTGTCTGTGTGTATGTCTGTCTGTCTCTCTGTCTGTCTGGGGGGGAGGGGTCTCTGTCTCTGTGTTTCTTTCTGTCTGTCTTGGTGTGTCTCTGTCTATCTGTTTGTGTCTCTGTCTGTGCGTGCCTGTGTCTCTCTCTCTCTGTGTCTGTCTGTCTGGGGGGGGTGTCTGTCTTTGTGTCTCTGTCTATCTGTTTGTGTGTCTGTCTGTGCATGCCTGTCTCTCTCTCTGTGTGTCTGTCTGTCTGTGGGGGGGTGTCTGTCTTTGTGTTTCTTTCTGTCTGTCTTGGTGTGTCTCTGTCTATCTGTTTGTGTCTCTGTCTGTGCGTGTCTGTGTCTTTCTCTCTGTGTGTCTGTCTGTCTGGGGGGGGGTGTCTGTCTTTGTGTCTCTATCTGTTTGTGTGTCTGTCTGTGCATGCCTGTCTCTCTCTCTGTGTGTCTGTCTGTGGGGGGGTGTCTGTCTTTGTGTTTCTGTCTGTCTGTTTTGGTGTGTCTCTGTCTATCTGTTTGTGTGTGGTTGTGTGTGTGTGTCTGTCTGTCTTAGTGTGTCTCTGTCTATCTGTTTATGTGTCTGTCTGTGTGTGTGTGTGTGTGTGTGTGTCTGTGTGTTACCAGACTCCAGCCTCTGAAACGCTGTTTTTCTGACCGGCTCTAGTTCAGGTTGATGATCGAGGTGATGTCTGCTCCACTGCAGAGGAGTTAAACGTCCTGAACTCACATGGGACCTTGATGTGTACAACCTGAAGAGAGAGACGATGAGAACCATGAGAACTCGATAGAGTCAACATTTTAAGCCCTGCTCTACTAACTAACCCCTCATCAGATATAAGGTCAGTAATGAATGAATTTGGTCCAGAGCCGATGCACTGAAGGAACATGATTCGGGATGCGACTCTGGACATGTTTAATTAGAATATGTGATAAATGAAGTATAGAAGGTACAGGACATGATGGTGGCAGTGATTAAGGTAAATTCAGAACACAGACAGACAGACTGAACCTCCTACAGTCAGACTGATTAATGAATGTCTCGCCATCTGACCTGGAACCAGCTTAGTACCTCTGAGAGGACGTCAGGTGGTGGCCATGTGACCGTGCTGAAGCTCTTACCACGTTTCCTAATGTGACATTAATCAGTGATGTTCTGTTGGGGGTTCTGTCTGTAACTGCACAAGCATCTGACTCAGTAATGCTATGCTTCTCTAAAAAGAAATCACCAGAGAACCACCAGTTCCTTGTGAAGCTTTAGAACCTCACATCTCAATGATCTAGTTGCAACTACAGAAAATAGTAGGTTTCTCTGTTGTAGCACTAATGATGATCAGGAGGTTCAACTATCAGCAAGACATCTTCAAAACCACTACTGCCACAGTGGTTTATCAACCAAGCACTGAAGGTTCCTGGGTTCTAAATGTGTAGATGAACTTGAAGATAAGCATGAAACAGAACTTTAACAACAAAGGGAAAAAATACACATTTAAACAATCAAGTACTGCACTCACAGAGACCTATTTAAAAACACTGGTTCTAAGAACTGAACCAGGAACCAAGGACGGTAAATCCCTCTAGTTTGTTATTATTTAACCTTATTCCCTAAACTGCTGTGATTTTCTGTGATGCTGCAGGTCATAATGTCTAATGAAGCTGATTTGGGTTATGAGGACAGTATGATGACTTTCTATAGGAGCTGTATGACTGGGACTGGCATCATGAATCAGGTGGTGGTGTGGGTAACTGTTCGGCCTCTGATGCACTTTAATTCATCCTGGTTATCAGGTCAGAGGGCATGGTGGCTTAGTGGTTAGCACGTTCTCCTCTCAGAGCTAAGGATTCCCGGTTCGAATCCCCATCTGGGTGGAGTTTCCATGTTCTCCCCGTGTCCATGTGGGTTTCCTCCGGGTTCTCCGGTTTCCTCCCACTACCAAAAACATGGATCAAGTCATTTGAATTGTCCAAATTACCCCATATAGTGTATGTTAGTGTGTGTAAGTGTGTGTGATGGATTGGTGCCCTGTCCTTGGTCTATCTGCCCAGCGCCCGAAACGGTCTCCCCTGGACGGGCATGGAGAACCTAATCGAGGATAAAGCGGAAGATAATGGATGGATGAAAGGTTATCAGGTCCATGTATAAAAATCTGCAGACTCACCAGGTTTCCTCAGACTCCCCGGTGCGGAACACAGAATCTAGGTCTATTAACTCCACCTCGTCCAGAAAGGTGGATTTAGATAAACGTCCAGACTCATCCTCTGTCTGGAAATAAAGAACCTCGGACCCGCAGAACGGCCCCGGCACGGGGTGACAGGAGGGAGGTGGTGCCTCGGCGGCTTTACAGCGGGTTCCACAGCCGAGCGGATGCCTCAGCAGGGTGGCGGGAGAAGATGGCGGGATGTGAGCACCGCCGCCGCCGCGACCGGGTACCGCGTTCGCTCGCGTCCTCAGCTGCTCGTTCTGCCGCTCCAGCTTCTTCACCAGCTCCTGGAGCTTCTTCACCTCCAGCTCCGCGTTCAGGCCACTGCTGCTGCAGCCGACCCCCGTCATTATCTGGGGCTTCAGGACTGCGGCCTCCATGGCGAGATACAAACCGACGCTAATTCATTTAAAATGCGCCTCGTATACAAATGCACCCTCCGCCGTGGGGAAGAGGGACCCCGAGCTCCCCGCAACCGCGCTGGAGTCCGCCCTCGAACCACGAAACGCCGTCCCGACGCGGAGGCCACGCCCCTTATACCGCCCACAGGACTATAACCACACCCACCGGGCCCATCCATCTATTATCTTTTGCTTTATCCTCTATTAGGGTCGGGGAGGGGGGGCGTCTCGGGCGCTGGGCAGATACACCCAGGACAGGGCGCTGGGCACACACTCACTCACTCATGCACACACACACACAATATGGGGCAATTTGGAGAACTCAATTGACTTGATCCATGTTTTTGGACTGTGGCAGGAAACCGGAGAACCCAGAGGAAACCCACGCGGACACGGGGAGAACATGGAAACCAGATGGCCATTCGAACCGGGAATCCCTAGCGCTAAGAGGTGAACGTGCTAACCACTAAGCCACCGTGCCGCCCACCATCTATTATCTTCAGCTTTATCCTCTATTAGGGTCGCGGGGGAGGGGGGGGGTTCCCCATGCCCATCCAGGAGAGAACGTTTCGGGCGCTGGGCATATACACCCAGGACAAGGTGCCAATCTATCGCTGGGCACACACTCACAAAGACACACACTCTATGGGGCAAATTGGAGAACTCAACTGACTTGATCCATGTTTTTGAACTGTGGGAGGAAACCAGAGAACCCTGAGGAAACCCACGCAGATGGGGATTCGAACCGGGAATCCCTAGCACTGAGAGGTGAACGTGCTAACCACTAAACCCCCGTGCCCTTTTAAAATTTAGATGATTACAAATAAGAGTCGCTGAAGAAAAGGTTTCAGCGAGATCTTTATTTCTTCCTGTGGTTTAGAACATCATCATACTCTGATTACAAACTCATAAAAACAAAGAAAGATAAAAAAAAATAGTTTCATCTTTAAATCACTTGAGGAAACTAATGACGACTGTCGTTGATGGCAATGATGATTATGATTTAGTAATGGGGTTTAATTTATTCATCTGTTGCACTTGCCATTATTACAATTTAAAAACATTTTTAACATAATTCCTATAGAACCCTGAAAAATTATTTTAATACACACAGACCCTGTATGTCCGACCATGTTCTTTACCCTATAGTACCAAACAGAGAGATCCTCATAATAATCACAATACACAATGAATCACATGATCAGAACCCTAAATCAAGTAAAGTTTTTTAATTATCACTCTTCTGGTCTTCAGCGGTACCACTGATCTGAAAGATAGAGATACACAGTTTTGTTCAGTTATGTTTCTTACATGGGTAAAAGTGTCTATTCTTAAGACAGTGTTGCTTTTGCATGTTCTTCGGAGCTTTACCTTTAGTCCTGGAGAAACAGCTCACACAGATCACCCTCCCCTTGTGCACCCACAGAGGGTCACCTGCCGCCAGGTTACCCAGAGAGCGATTACACATCTCACACTTGGGAAAGAAAAACTCATAATCAGTGCTGCAAACATTCACAAGCTCACCCAGATTCAGGCAACAGATTTGAACCTATCGTCTTATGCAGAAGCCTATCCCAGCACTCTTTAATAGAAAAATGGGGGGACCTATCTGTCCTTGTTTAGAAATTAATCCAAGAATCTCTTGTTGAGAAACACAAGACACCATGAAGCAGCTGGCAGGAGCAAACAGAAATTTCCCAAAATGTTCCCTTAAACTTTTATCTTCTGTGGTGACATGATGGTATTACATTACCTTAAAACAGAAAGTGTGACTGAAGATGTTAAGATCTTCCAAAATGATCCTCTCTCCCTCCACAATGCCTTTGGAGCAGAAAGAGCAGAGGTCTCTTTTACCCACAATCCTGTTCGATAGAGAGAGTTTAGAGGTCAGACTCTGACATGGTGCTTTTATCAACTGAACATCAGCTCTGTGCAGCTGGACTGAATCAGCACTCCTCACCTGGGTGTAGGTGACTGTACGGGTGCTACGTATACAGGTGAGAGTGGAGAGGATGGAGTCATTGGAAAAGCAGAATCGATGGTTAGTCTGTACAACAACATCAAAAACACACTGGGTTTAAAAAAGTGATTAAACTGGGTTACAAAACACAACATGGATGAGAGAAATAAAAAAGACATGCTGATAACATCCAATAAGGAAGGTGACAGCATGTGGATATGGGCACTGGGCAGATACCCCCAGGACAGGGGGCCAAAACTGGCACACATCATATAGGGGTAATTAGGAGCAGCCAATTTACCATGAATTCATGTTTTTAGACTCTGGGAGGAAAGCCACACAGGGGAGAACATGAAAACTCCACCCAGATTCCGATTTGAACCTGGAATCCACATCACTGAGAGGCAAACAATCTAAATAAGCCAATTTGTACAGTACAAATTTGTAATGTGCAATAATTTGTTTTATTCATTCATTCATTATCTTCTGCTTTGTCCTATATTAGTGTCGGGGGGGGGGGTTTAAAGGAGATGGCCGTGTCTCATTTACTGCTCTCGCTCTCTCAATTCAATTGAATTCGATTTTAGAAGCTTTATTAGCATGACAATCATTACATTCGTATTGCCCAAAGCCGGGGTACAAAACAAAAACTAAACTACTAAAATGTACATCATTTACAAACGATAACACTAGAGACAGTAAAAATGAAAATTATAGTGTGTGTGTGTGTTACTTTCTGTCCTCAGGTGTGTGTACAGTGCTGCCAGTATATAAAGCTCTCCCTGAGTTCCTCCAGGAGGTGGGGCAGTTTTTCAGTGGGGGTAAAGGAGGTGACTTTGGCGATGATGGTTGTATAATGGGTGGAATGGTGGCTTAGTGGTTAGCATGTTCTCCTCTCTGTGCTAGGGATTCCCGGTTCGAATCCCAATCTGGGTGGAGTTTCCATGTTCTCTAAGTGTTTGTGTGGGTTTCCTCTGGGTTCTCCGGTTTCCTCCCACAGTCCAAAAACATGGATCAAGGTCAATTGAATTCTCCAAATTGCCCCATATAGAGTGTGTCTGTGTGAGTGAGTGTTATAAATGCAATAAGAAACTTAAGGTAGTGCATTGATGTGAATACATCATGGGAATAAACTGTAATGTGTCTAATAACACCTTTTTCCATGATTTCTTCACAATAATGCACACCCTCTCGCACCCTATTGCTTTAATATGATATATATATATATATATATATATATATATATATATATATATATATATATATATATATAGTATATATCATATATATTGTAGAACTTTGAGGGGGGTCTGAAAAGATGTTCATAAGCACATTAACAACGATAAATGGATTAATTAGACACCAATAGAGTTAGACACTAACCTGGATGAAGAGATGGAGGTTGATGAATATTTAAAGGATGTACTTTCAGGCTCAGACCTGTTGCAAATTCAGAAAGGAAATCACACAGAAAATAAAGTTATCAACTTTTTCTTAATGCCTGTAGTTTTGGAGTGAGGTGTTCAGTGGTGGTCAGGCGGTGCACATACTTTTGGCTGTACTGTAAATGTGAATGTAAAATGTAAAACTCCAAAATCAAATCAACACCTGGGTATTTAACACTCCATTGTGCTGGTGTGATGGTAGCGCACCAGTGCTAAAGCCGATTCCCGGTCCCACCTAGTCCTATGGCTGAAGCAGCTAACCTCAATTGCTCCCCGGGAGCCGTGTACAGAGCCGTCCTTCGCTCAAGGCACATGTGCTTTCTTTAATCAGTGTGTGTAAATGTGTGCGTTTCATTTGCACGGATGGGTTGCTTACTGTTAGTACAGTAGGCAAAATAGTTTTTAGTATCACTTTGCACAGGTTTAAACCAAACAGTGAGTGATTTCGAATCTAAAGCTCACCTGGTGAAGTTTGTCTGCACAGAAGGAGACTTGGAGGGGATGAGGTGATCACTAAGACCGTCCATCGCTGAAGGGTTACTGCAGGAGCACAGAGCTCTGTTAATAACAGCATTGATAAGGATGAGCTTGGACACTCTGCAGAGCTTGGACACTTTACCTGGAAGTGATCTCGGAGGACCAGGTGCTTTTAGTGGTTGTAGTATTTGTAGTGTATCTTGTGGATGAAGTGCTGTAGCTGAAATATAAAAGTGAATTTGTTAAATAGTTCTAAGATGGTACATAGTTCTGCAGGACTATGTTTTGTGTCTGTACCTTGGCTCATTGCTCTTATAGCCGTTCTCAGAGCTGGTCTTCTCTGGACTTGTAATGCTGTACATGAATGTACATGAATTCAGTATCAGTTTATTGCAAGTTTTTCAGTAAAAAGGTCAAACAACATGAAAACATTAAGATCAGAGGTTTTGTTTTCAGTCTGGGTGGAGTTTCAATAATCTCCTCATGACCACATGGGTTCCCCCAGGTTCTCTGGTTTCCTCCCACAGTACAAAAATATGGGTTCAAGTTAGTTAGCTGCTCTAAATTGCCCATATATAGTGAGTGTGTGATTTTTCACTCCAGACAACATTTCAGTAGTACTCTGACATTCTGAAGAGCTCAGTGCTGCTCTGGTTAAAGCACTAACCTCACATAGAAAAGGTTCTAGGTTTGATTCTCTTGATTTGTATGTTCTCCCTGTATCTGTGAGGATTGCCTCTCAAACCCATTCTATGGAGTAAATATCAGGCACTAAACTGTAGCTGAAATATGAATCCTATGCTGGTAAATAGTTCTGCAGGATGTTTTGTGTCTGTACCTTGTAGCACTGCTCTTATAGCTGATCTCAGAGCTGGTTTTCGCCGGACTTGTGACGCTCACAGTCGTCAGTCTGAAAGACAGACGGTTCAGAAATGAAAAGTCATTCATTTATTAAACAGGATCATGTTACTAAATGGGCGGCACGGTGGCTTAGTGGTTAGCACGTTTGCCTCTCTGCGCTAAGGATACCCGGTTCGAATCCCCATCTGGGTGGATCTTCCATGTTCTCCCTGTGTCCGCGTGGGTTTTCTCCGGGTTCTCCGGTTTCCTATAGAGTGTGAGTGAGTGTGTGCCCAGCGATGGATTGGCGCCCTGTCCTGGGTCTATCTGCCCAGCGCCCGAGACGTTCTCCCCTGGATGGGCATGGGGAACCCCACC